>QEOT01004626.1:112131-132251 GCA_003123785.1 Pterocarya stenoptera
AGAGAGAGAGAGAGAGAGAGAGAGAGATTGGATACCTGTCGGTCAGGAGAGAAAAGGGCTTTTCATTCAGATTGTGTCTGAGAAAGAGAGTGATGGGAGGATCTAATGAGAGGGTATATAACGTCATCAAAGATTCAGCAGAAGAAGTCAATGGAGGTTTTTTAACTTTGACAGACTAATGCAGAAGCAGAAGTAGTAGTAACCCACAATATCATCAGACTTTTTGGAGGTGACATCGCCTCACGGCATATGCCAAGTTGACCATTAAACAAAACCACATCGTATAACAAGAATGTCTAATTAAAACTCGAGTGCATCTACCAGCCCCTGCGCTTCAAACACCAAACATGTCAGCAACTCCGCCAGTCAACTTACGGATGCTGAATTCAGGACCATGGTGGTTTATTCCTGAAAGGGGTCACCTATCGACGGAAAAACCAAAATGGCATGCCATGAATATATATAATCTGACATTGATCTCTCAAAAAGATGGTTTAAGATTTTTCTGCGTTTGTAAGGAAAGATTTGTCTAGACTTTAGGCAATCCAACCTTTTCTTTTTCTGTCTTTTGTTTGGGATCTAAGATTAGATATGGGTAAAACTTGGACAAGATGAACAGCTTTTCACTCTATGGCCTCTAAGTGGTTTCGACTGGTCCGAGTATAACATTTGCCAGCTCTCTTCCCTTGCTTCAAAAGCTATATATGCCAGCTCTAGATCTCTTTCCTAGCTTGCGGAGTTCGGAAGGTGCATGAAAAGTTTAGAAATTAGTTAGGTTTGGATCTCAAGCTGAGCTCAAGCTTCCTTGAGTTCTTTAAAAATAATAATGAGTTTAGTGGTAGAGAGAATTATGTGAAATTTATTTAAACTGAGTTTAGAATATATTTAGATATTAAGATGAGTTTAGTACTTTTTATAAAAAATTAAAAAAAAAATTATGGATCTCACGTATAAAGATATTTTAAGTTGAAAAATATTATGAGCCTCACGTGTAATAAGGTTTTGATTTGGAATGAGTTTAATAATTTGAGAGTTGAGTGTTTGGATGTTAGATTCAGCTTAAAGTTAAACTGAACTTAACTGAGTTCAGTTGAATTTGATAACCAAACACAGCCTTAGACAGTTCTGTTTAGATGTTAAGAGTATGTTATATTATCTAAAAATAGTAGTGAATAGTATTAAACTACTTGTAAATGAAAAATTATACACATCATCCTCACCTCACACATAATTTTTAAATTTTTAATGTTTTCTTTTACTAAATATGTGGTATACGAATGATGACTAGAATAATTCAATTAGTTTAATAAAAAAAAATTAAGTGTATTAGGTGATGTGTAGAGATGAATTGCAAAACTCTTTGTAATTAGTAGTTAAGTAGTCTGAGATCAGTTTAGTTAATTGCTTCGAGGTTAGAGCACATAATCAACTAATGTTATATATTACACTAATTTAAGTCATTTCTAAATATTATATTTTATTATTATTTTAAATCATCTTTTATTTCTTATAATAAAGTTTAAAAATTAATAACTTTGCTGCTCAAGTATGTTGATTCTCAATCCCTGGTTTGTATTAATTTTGGAGGAGAATTATCATAATCAATTTATAAGAAAAAAAAAAGTTAGAATTTTCATAATCTCACCAACAGCTTAGTACTTAACTTTATTTTTATATTAATCATACTCTTCATTTTATATTTCTTATATATATTTACATTAATTTGAAGTTATTTTTTATATTAATTATTTAAATACAAAATATTTAAAAATAATTTACCAATTAACATGATTTAAAATGAAGAATATTTAATAATAAACAGGATTTTTTTCATTGAACAATAAAGAGATTGTAACGAAAGTAAACATCACCACGATCCTATCGTGAATAATGCTGCCTAGGAATTTGTCAAAAACATGTAATAGTATGTTAAACTTATCTCGAATGATAACTAGCCTCGTTTATTTTTAAAAAATATCTTATCTCATTTTATCTCATCTCAATTTTATTATTATATTTTTTTAAATTTCAATATAAAATAAAATAAACAATTCAACTTTTTCAAATCTATCTTATCTTATCTAATCATTACAACTTTTTCAAATCTCAATACAAAATAAAATAAATAATTCAACTTTTTTAAATCCTAACATAAAAATAATATTAAAAAATATATTCTAACAATACTTTATTTAATTTTTTAACTTTAATCTCAACTTATTTCATCTCATCTTCGAAAACAAACGAGACCAAGAGTTTTTAAATTTTAATAGAGGATTTTATATAATATGTCTTATATTATTTTCATTTATGAAGTGATATTATTAATTTATTCATCAATATTTAAGTTTGGAAAAAATGATAAAATACTACTAAAAATGTATGGAGATTGTGATATATAATATTATCCAAGAAAGATTTTATTAAGGAGTTCTATACCATACACTCGTTGTGGAAAAAATAAAAAAATAAAAATTCAGATCAACAAATGCACGATCCAAATTCGATTCTTAAATAGAAAAATTTTATTTATCATTTTCACACATGTTACGTTTAATTTTTTTTAATTTTTTTTCTTACTAAATATATAGTATATAGATGATAACTAGAAAATTTTAATTAGTTTTAGAATAATAAAATAATTTAAAATATATATAATATGTAGGAGATGAGAATGATAATAGCAAAATTTTTTAGATATTGGAATTGCAACAAGCGTTGCCGATGGTGGAATTTGGAAAGAATAATACCAGTCCTTTCGCTCCCAGCTTCTGCTAGTAATTATTGTTAGACATTTTTTTTTTTTTGGTTTTATTTTGTGATTAAGAAAATATTTTTTAATAATATTATAAAATTTTTTAAATATTTAAAACTATATAAAAATACATATAAAAAAAATACATCAAAATAATGAGTTGGAACTGGCTGTAGTACCGTCCTAAAAATTAAAGAAAATGATACTCTCATCATTGATTTTTACAGCTTAGTGTTATCGCTGGAATTTTTTATTTTTATTTTTAAATTTTATTTTTATTTAGTGATTAAGAAAGTATTTTTAATAATATTGTGATTTTTTTTAAAATTTAAATGTGTAAAAAGGATATGTAAAAAAGATAATAAGTAAAAAAAAAAGATGAATTATATCTAACGATAACTTCCAGCAGGAGTTGGAGTTTGGAGCAGTGGACGTAGCACCGTCCATTTGGAAAAGCCTTTTGACACGTAAATCTCATGCCATGTGGGACACACGTTCCCCTCGTGGAAGCCAAGGTAATTCTCATTTCCTTTCGAGATGATAAGGTACTTCCAAGAGCATTGCTATGCATAAGTCTACACACCACACATTAAACTATTTTTTTAAAATTTTTTTTCTTTTTTTTTATTTTAGTCTTCTTGAAACATTTATATTTTTTTATTCATCATCTATATAATACACATTTAATAAGAGAAACAAATAAAAAAAAAGTTATGGTGTATGGTGTGTAGGCTGATGCAAAGATTAATTCTACTTCCAATGGCTAGGAAACGTCACCTCCCCCTAAACTTGCAGTTAAAATTCATCTAAACTGTTGGGAAATGTTTAGATAGTGAGTTGAGATAAGATGAGTTGAGATAAAATTTGAAAGTTGAATAAAATATTATTTTTTAATTGTATTTATTATATTTTGTGTGAAAAATTATAATAATTAGATGAGATGAAATGATATGATTATTTTATCCAAACTTAACCTTAGGTTATGTTTCGATATTATGATAATCCGTAAATAATAATGAAAAGATAATGAATAATATTGAAAAATGTATGAATAATAATAAAAAGATTATGGATAATAATAAATTATTTATAAATAATAGTGAAGAGTATGAGGACTAATTGACAACACATTAATTTTTTACCAAGAGCAACCACATCTGAAGAAGCAGACTTTTCTCTAAATTTTAGTTAAAAATCATCTTTTTCTAAGTTTTTATTTTTCTAAATTATACTCATATTTCCAAAATCTCCTATATCCCACTCATTATTATTTATATATTATATTAAAATAATATTTTTTTTATTCTTTTATTATTATTATTTTCTCTCACTTTTTTTCATATTCTATTTTTATATTCTATTAAAATATAAGTTTGGAATAAAAAAAATCAAAAGAATAATTTAGGATGTATTATAAACTTGCGAAGCAATTGTACGCATCTTAAAATCAGAAGTTACTATAGGTAAGAACCAATGTAGCTCATTTTTCTTCCATTTTCATATTTTCTTTTCTATAATTTAACTAAGGACCAATTATGAGGAACTGAATGCTAGTGCTCTAAGACCCTGTTTGGTTGTAAGACTTAACTGAGTTCAATTCAGTTCAGTCTAATTTTAAGTTGAATTTAATATCCAAACAATTAATTATCAAATTACTAAATTCATCTTAACTCAAAACTTATTTACACGTGGGAGCCATAATCTTTCAACTCAATATCTCTTTATACGTGGGACTCACAACCTTTTCTAATTTCTCATAAATAGTACTAAACTCATCTTAACATCTAAATACATCTAAACTCATTTTAGATAGACTCTACATAACTCACTCAATCCACTCAATTTATTACTATTCATAAAGAGTTCAATTCAACTCAATATCCAAAAGCAGCCTAAGGAATCGGATGCTTGCTCCCCATATACACACACATATAATATATATATATATATATATAAAACCAATTTGAAATGTCAAAGAGGTCCTCAATGACTTCCTTTAAATTCTATTTGGAACTTTGATTAAACTAAAATCAATTCAATTTAATATAATTTTAAGTTAAATCTAATATTTAAACACTTAATTTTCAAATCACTAAACTCATCTCAACTCAAAACTTCTTTATATTTGAGATTCACAATTTTTTTCAACTGAACACTTTTTTACACATAAGATCTACAAACTTTTTCGATTTTTCATAAATATATATAAACTCATTTTAACATTTAAACATATATAGATCTATCTTAAATGGATCTCAAAACTCACTCCACAATCTTCTTGTTTGATTATGCAGTTTGGATAAGATGTTTGTTGAAAATTGAATAAAATATTGTTATAATATAATTTTTAATATTATTATTATAATATATTTTGAAAAAGTTGAATTGTTTAATTTATTTTATTTGAGAATGTAAAAAAATTATAACAATAAAAAATATAAGAATTTGAAAAAATTATAACCACCAAGTGAGACGAGAGATAAGGGTGAAAACCGATCCATTCGGAGTGATTTTTGAGCAAAACTGCTGCCAACTTTTTGGGGGAGAAAATCAGTCGAAATTGGTCGATGGGGAGGAGAAACGCAGATGCCAGTCGATGTTTCATTTTTGTAGCGGTTCATGGTCAGTTCTCAAACTGAGCTTCATTTGAAAGAGTAGAGACTAGAGAGAGAGTTGCAAATGAGAAAAAGAGAGAATGAGAACTGAGACACGAGAAAGAAGACAGATTGATATCTACTTATATTTTTTTAAATACATTATGAATAAAACAATACCACCACGCTCGGCTTCTCTGGGCTCCTTGCCTCCGGGGCTTCCAAGGTTGACTGTCGGTTTTCCTCCCTGAGAGACCCGTGCCTGCACGCGCCACTGCCACCTCATCAAGCACTGTTCATCTGTTTTTGTGTTTATCTGTTTTTCAGTGCTTTGTTTGGTATTTGGTCTCTATTTATTTGTTCTTTTGTTGACCCAAGTAAGGTGTTGTGCTTTCGGATCGGACGTAATCTGGGGCAAGAGCTATTCGAGAGTAGTGGGCGATGTCATGGCTGGTGATCGTACGACCAGTGCTCACTCGTAGGGGAAGCCTGCGCAGTGGAGGCTGTTGTGTTCGTGCGGGACCTGGTTGCTCGTGCCATCAGGACTCGAGATGCCGATACTTGCGGTGGGCGTGACTTCCGGGGCCACACTAGTGCTTGTGGTTCTGTAGTTTAGTTGATAGTTAGTAGTTGTTTAGTTGTGTTTAGTTTTGTAGTTGTTATGTAAATTTTAAGTTTTAAATAATATAGAAATAGGTGATTGGATTTAGTATCCGTTGCTGTGTCCCATACTTTTCCTCCCTTGGAGGATAGAGGGGGCCTCAAGTTCTGTTGCACAGAACGTTTTTTCTGATAGGAGAGAGTTTTTAATGAAGTTAAGACAATGTCTACCACAAAGTATTTTGTGTGTGGGGAAGCTCCAGAGCTTAGGCGTAGATTGACTTATAGTCGAGATTATTTCATGTATTGATAAGTCACAATTGTAACTTCAAATTATTAATGAAACGAGTATGTTTCCTTCCAAAAAAAAAAAAAAAAAAGAATGACATTATTTTAAGTACGGAATATATAAAAAAAATTAGTTTCTTTAGCCGGCCAATTCAACGGTTTGAACCGATGCTAAACTGACTGATTTCGGTTTTTAAAATTTTGTACTGCACACCGACCGGTTCTCCACCGGTTTCGAGCTTGACTAGTCGGTCCCCGTCGGTTATCCGATTTGTTGTACAGCCCTAATTTGAAGAGAGATATGTTTATCTATCCAAAGCGCTCTGGTAACCATTCACAAACATCGCTCCTCCTTCTAAATAACAGAATAATATACATTCGAACAGCTCCAAATCAATCACGATGCTCCTCACTCCTTGATCCCCAATCCGAAAACCTTAAACTTTTTCTTTAATTCTCTGTTTTCATTTAATTCTTTGCGATTTGAGCGATGAAGAAGGAATTCGCAGTGCCACCGGTGGTATTCCCATCCGGGGGAAACCCCGGGGCAGGCAGCGGCGTCCAGCAACGGCGGGTTCCGACTGCGCCGTTTCAGCCTCCTCACCCCGCCGCCTCTGGCATCCCTTTCATGTCTTTTGATATCGGGTCCGCGACAACCTCCACCTCCTCCGGCTCGATCTACGGTGGTCCCATCGTTGGCGGAGTCGGCGCCACCGGGGGAGCAAGCTTCGAGGACGAGGAGCCGTTGCTGGACGAGCTCGGCATCCATCCGGACCAAATCTGGAAGAAAACCAGGGCGATCCTCAACCCGTTCCGGGTCAATCCAGCCGTGCACGAGGACTCGGACCTGTCCGGCCCGATACTCCTCTACATGTGCCTCTGCCTCTTCCAGCTACTCGCCGGGAAGATCCAGTTCGGCGTCATACTTGGCTGGATCGTCGTTTCCTCTATCTTTCTTTACATGGTGTTCAACATGCTGGCAGGAAGGAACGGTAACCTCAACCTGCACACTTGTACGAGCGTGGTTGGCTACTGCATGCTTCCCGTGGTGATATTCTCGGCCGTGTCGCTGTTCCTGCCCCAAGCTGGTGCGGTCAGGTTCGCGATAGCCTCGGTCTTCGTTTTCTGGGCGACGAGGGTCTGCACGGGTCTCATGGGCGCGCTTGCCGATGGCGGCGATGAGCATCGCGGACTGATAGCGTATGCATGTTTCTTGATTTACACCCTGTTCTCGCTGCTTGTTATATTCTAGTGAAAATTTGTTGTGGATGCTTGGAAATTGAAAATTTTGGTTAAATAGAACACCTTTTCCTCGTAGATGTACTTTTGGCTTATCACCGACATGAACCTGCATGCTATCGTTGGAGTGCATTTTATTTTATAGAAAAATGAAGTTAATACTTGTAAATGAATTCGTCTGAGGTTTTTATGTATAGCGTTCTACTTTCGCTGTATCAGTGTCGTGTTTGCGAAGCGGATAGATGTTTGTTGTGGGCTCGCTTATGCTCTGCGATTGGCCTCTTTTGTCATAGTTTTGTTGTTCGGTATACCTTATTTGGGTTCTAAAATTGTGCACCGAAAGAAGTGAATGTGAAGCTGAACTAGATCCGCGACATTGGTCCTATAATCCGTTGTTTCAGTTTGGAGAATTTGTTTTCTTCGCATCATGCATTGTGTCCTGTTCTTGAAACTGCTTACATCTTTTGCCTATTGTCCCTCGTCGTGTTGGACTGATACACGTTTTGCTCCTATATATGGAGACCGTAATGTTTTTGCCTAATTGTTGAGCTGTTCTGATAATCTTGGATCTGTTTGTTGATTAGGTATCTGGCTTTTTTTTTTTTTTTTTTTAAGTCTTAAAAAGTTTTTGCATAATTCTGTGGCTGGTGTTTCATATCAGGTTCTCTGAAAGAATTTCAGTGATAGTGAACAAATGTGGCTATTCAAAAACCTCTATATTTCCAGTTGCCAAGGACCGGTAGGCTTTATGCTTGAAGTGTTTATGCTATGTATGCTGAAATTCAAACCTACAACTTAAAAAAACATCAAAAATTGGTATCTGTGACTTGAAAAATGGCAGCTTCGTGCAGAGGATGTGTATAGAAACTTTAACGTTCGTGTGCTTATTAGAGAGAGATTCATTTGCTTCCAACTACACACGGACATGTTTGTGGTTATCTTTTTAGAAATCTATTTGAAGTGTTAGGATGAAATTACTCAAGAATGTATAAGTCACATGTGGGTTCATACTCAAAGAATTAGATGCAGTTGGAATCCATACTCTTAAGAATTAGTTGCAGTAGGAATTCCTTGGAATCATTTAATGGGTAAGAAGTCTTCCCTTTAAGCAATGTGAGATGGCTTATTCATCGTCTTTCTTATACTCATGCCATACTCCACTGGACTTGTCTGTTTGACTTGGAAACAAGCGTTTCTGAATTTTGTGGTTGATAAGAATGGCAAAAGCTTTTGAAGCGGCTGATTTGGAAATGTAAATGTTGAATAGTTTGCCACCATTGATTGTTGGGGAATACAATCGATTCCAATTACCCTGTTCTCTACTCTAGTTTTCAAGCCTACAACTAAGGGAAAAGTCCGCCTTCTACCCTCCAATGCGATTAAAGCACTCTGTTTTGTGCACTGTATTTTTTTGGGGATTCAAAATGACAATTTTAGATGTTGTGCAGAGTGGTTTACAGAAAACGGAGCAATGTTTATTGAATCAGATAAGAAATCCACAAAAATTTGTTTTTGAGTGTAGTGTAGAAATATTTTTTAGCATCCTGGTATTAAGTCAATATGTAGTTTTCCTTTTTAATGTATAGCAGTAATTCATCCTTGGTGATGGATATTATGATCTGTCTGGTTGCCAGACCGCCAAAGACCATCTATGGATGAATCAATTATAAGCTTGTATGTCGCTTTAGTAGTTTTTAGTCTCCTTTAAATTCCTTGCCTAAGGTGGATCTTATGCTCTATTGGTTGCCAAGAAATCCTACATCCAAATCAAAATTAAGCTTTCTGTGCTATCAAATTCCATTCCATTTGATTTTTGAGAATCCTTGTTCTCAGCTCTCTATATAGGCCATCTTCTCTCTAGAGCATTGTCCAAAAGTCTGCCACTGTGTTCTATTAATATTTAATCAGTTAAAAAAATCATCAAATCGCCATTGCAGATGAAAATCTATTGCTTCTTTTTAGGAGGCACTAGCTGTGGCTTTTTCGGATACACATTTTGGTGTGGAGAAGAAGTACTAATTATACCATGGAGAATGCTGTGTTATGCTTTTCCTTGTTTTTAGCTGGAGTGAATTTGTTTAATAGATGCCGGTTTCTCAATAGGTTTATGATCAGTACGGTGTTCCTTAATCTTTTACTTCTAATGAGGTTTCATTCTCAATTTATTCTCTTCGCATCATTTCCAGCATTGGTTTCGAAGATTTGCATTTTTTTTTATGGATCAGAGGAAGGGTAGCAATGATACGCTTCGTTCATTCTAGAACAAATTATAGTTAAGGGAGTATGACGTCTAAAATTTTTGTGAAATTTCTTTATGGCTAAAACATTTCTTGTCCAAATAGTGTCCTCAAAGCAATGCCTGGTAGAAAATGATGTAAGGTTGTGTCATTCGAACCCGTAGAATGAGGATGAATCTGGATGATATTGGTGAGGGCAGTTGGTTGTTGGAATGTGGGGGTAAAAAAAAAGTGAAATTTTGTTATCTACCTATTTGCTTGGAGTTGTCATTCTGCATTTGGGATTTATTGGAATTGTTGGTTGGGACTTTAGCTGCTGCTGTTCGATTGTTTATTTGAGAAAAATATGCCGAGTCCTGTGTCTTGTTGAGGTAGTTAGCTCTAATTCTTTTGACTTTAGATCCCCCACTGTTCTGTTATCAACCACTTGTATTTATACTGTCCTGTCGACTTCCATTAATGACATCTGTAGATACTAGATTAGTGTCAACTACCATGAGAGTACGAAATAAACTATTTGACTACAAAACTGGTAATCCTGTTATTTGTTCTCTCTCTTTTAGAAATGGCTGAGTTCTGTATTATCTTTGTTCTGTTACTAATAATTTTTTAGTATTAGTAAATTATTTTACAAATCAAACTCTATGGTATCAACAATGTTTCCACTTTATCGATTTGCAAAAATAATTTTTCTTGCCACCCAGCAATCAGGCATCAGAGAGGTCGATTGAAAAAACAACTGCTCCTACTGGTCCTCATACAAAGATCATACAGACGGTAAAACAAAATCTCACTTTTTTTTTTTTCCTCTCTTTTTCCCTTTCATTTCTCTTTCCTTTTTCTTTTTCTTTTTTGTTTTTTTGTTTTTAATGAAAGAAAAAGCTGACAATATGTGAGCAACACGTTAGATGGTAGTTAGGAGAAGCTGCTAATGATGCCTCCTTTGAAACCAACATCCAAATCCTGCGGATTCTTATAGATTTGTTGAAACTTGAATGGCGTTTTACTTACCGCCCAACCACCGAAAAGAACATGGACATATATATCTGTATATATATATATTCAAGGAGACTGTCCACTTTCAGTGGTATGAAACCCCACAAACAAAGCACCCATCATGGCTTCCGTATCTGAAGACCCTGCAGAACATGATACTCGTACTAAATGTTTAGCAGACATGGAAGACGACGATCTTTTCGAGATCAATCTCGAGGCCGTGGACAGCATCCCGCCACCGCATTACTGGGATAGCTATTTCACAGCCACCGGAAATGCACTCCTTGCCAATTGTCTCCTGCCCATCTCCGATGTCTCCGGCGCTGTTCCAATAGTGTCCAAAGATGTTTCAAGCACTGCTCCGGCTGTATCGAAGTTGTGTACCGCATTGTCGTTGGCAGGGACAGCTACCTTTGTCATGATCACGGAGCCGATGCCCTTAGGTGAGCTTCTTAGGTTGCCGTTCATGGGGGCTTTACGGGTACCCCGAAGGCAAATGAAAGCCTAACATAATTACCTTAGCCAATAGCCGTGTTACCTTAACGCTAATATTACTGTTGTCATTGTAAACGAAATTCATATGTTCCACAAAACTCAAAAGGGAATGTTACTACTTCTAATGCATTTCGCTGTTTTTTCTTGAGTTATTTTCCTGGATATTTATACCATATATAGGGGCTTTGCTTTGAATCGGGCGTACAACTTTTAATAAATTGGACTAGCACCTTGATTTTAGATACTAGGCTTTTACTTGTTCTGCTAGGCCCAATTTATCTCACAAAATCTTTTGAGCAATCGCATCAGGTGTCCATAAATATCCCAGTAGGAGGTAGGGGTATCGCAAGATATTTCAAAATGGGCAGGCAGGCGCATGAAGGTGGGAGGATGACGATGAATATATATTAGGAAAATGTGAGGATAGTGGCGCTTCTACAACTGGCAAAAAGATCCCAGCCGTATAAAGCCACACGTACGAGTGCTGTCATGTAATGTACATTTACTGTCTCCCAGATTCCAAGAGTACTTTCATTCTTTTTTATTATATATTCGCGGATCTTCCCGCTTGCCGATAAGCACGAAATGGCTCTCTTCAGCCCCTCGGAAGGAATGACTGGCCATGTCTCAGCTCTTCATGATGAGGATTAAGAACAGAAAGCAAAAGAATGCAGAATACTCGAGGAAGAAAAGAAAAAATAAAAATAAAAATAAAAAAAAAGAGAGAAATGGTTGCCCGAATTCTCAGGCATTGGAAACACGTGTTGTTGTAAACCGGGACGCTATAAAGAACGCCGCCCAGCCCCCCCACCGGGAAAAAAAAAAAAAAAAAATTAAAAAAAAAAAACAAAGATGGGATAAACTCTCAGCGCCATGATCTTGTCATTGTCATGATCCGACTTGCAAAACCAAACCAGGAAAGTTGTAGGATGAAAAACACCATTTTCCGGCAGCTTATTCGTATACTGATGAGCGAGTGGACACAAGTACTACATGTTTGGTAATCGATAGTTCTAACATCTCAAGCCCCCATTTGGACATATTCCAAAACCTATCACCATGCAAACTCCGGCTCGCCACTCTCTCATATATAAATACTACGCTGTTATAATATTCAAGAATTATTTGTCTCTTTAAAAATAACGTCGTGCATGGGATATTCTTATTAATCAAATTCACATTTACCCCACACACACACATTTATTATTGGAAATTTAGACCTCCTAAATTCACCCTCTAACATCTAATCTTTGCAGAAATTAAAATAATAATAATAATAATAATAACAACACAAGAATTTAAGTAAAAAACTCTCAAAACAGAAAAAAATTACCAAATTCAAAAAAGAAATTTCACTATCTAAAAAATTATTACAATCATATAATTTTTCTTCTTACCTCCAAAATATAACCATAAAACTTTCCCGCTAACAAAACTTTAACTCACATGACCTATTCCAACAAAAAATTTTGCTGAAGTTGAAAGTTACCATCAAAGTTTTTGACTGATGCACAATAAGGCTAATCCTCTAATAGGCTTTAAGCGTTGCTTTTTCTTTACTACCCATCAATGTGGGAATAAAGTAAAAAAGCAAAACCCAATAGATCTAGGGCAAAAAATTAAAGAAGTAAAAAACAAGAACCAAAAATATAATTGGAATTTTTTTTTAATTTTTTATTATTATCTGTCCTGCTTTCAGTACTTGTCCTTTACATAGCTAGCAAACAAAGAGCAAATAGAATATAGATGCAGAGCCATCTGCAACCCGTCTCTGCAAGGAGGTTCGCTCGAACCTCAAGTTCCGCCATTTCATCATCGCCAACAGGGGGTTCTCGGTTGTTATCTCTCGATCTGTTGTGTTTCGAGAATTTTAGCACATCTGTACCTATTTTCTCAGTTTTTTTTTAATTAATTTCAAATACAATATCTTAAAGACCTAACCATTGATCCAAAAGTCCTTAAAAGATTATTGGATACTAATTTGGCCTGGTTTAAGTAGTGAAAGTATTTGAGAATGTTTGTAAATAGTAATGAAAAAGTAATAACAGAATATTAAAAATAGTAGTAAAAAGTAGATAAAAAATAATGAATAGTAGAAAAAGTAGGTAAAAAGTAATAATAAAGTAAAAAATAGTAACAAGAATGTTTGAGAATATCTGAACTAGGCCCTTTAACTCTTAGGATCATAACATTTCACCACGCTTTTGAATCCGACTTCCACGGCGGCCCACTCTATCAATACTGACTTAATGGTAACTCTTTTTTCTTTTGGCTGATTCATTCATTTATCAGTATTCAATCACTTAATACTATGCTCATACATAGCACTAAGGCATTTTAATTTGTCTTATAGATTGCCCCCTCCGTGATTTGAACTCATGATGGGGTCCCTGCTCTGATACAATTTCTTAAAGACTCAACTATTGATCCAGAAGTCCTAAAATTATTAGATACTAATTTGGTTAAGCCTTTAACCCTTAGGATCATAATATTTCACTATGCTTCTGAATCTGACGTCCATGACGGTCCACTCTATCGATACTAACCTGGTGGTAACTCTTTCCTTTTTGGCGGTTTCACTCATATATCAGTATTCAATGACTTAATACCATACTCATACTTACCACTAAGACATTTTAATCCGGCCTATAGGTTGCCCCCTCTGTGAGTTGAACTCATAAATGGATCCTTGTTTTGAAACTAATTGTTAAAAATCCAACCATTAATCTAAAAGCCTTAAGACTATTGGATACTAATTGAGTTAAACATTTAACTCTCTGGATCATAATATAATCTCGCTGTCATGTATATGTTTATTATTGTAGATATACAATATATATATATATATACCGACCTTCCCTAATATTGTAAGCTTATATGGTTCCGCCACTTGCACTAGTCGATAAAACAATGTCTTTTTGTTCAACATTTGGAAAAGGGAATCGGTACAAGAGTTAACATCATTATAGTCAAAGAAATAAGATATTTCCGGAACTGGCCTGTCGACATTGTTTATTCCCTCGCACCCCTACACATGCATTTTTTGCAGCCTATATATCTAATTACAGCAAAAATGCAAATATTCAGAGCAAAGCACTGATAATAGTCTACTTTCGATGATCCACGTACAGTTAATAAATATTAACGTATCCCATTCTAAAATCCCAATATATATATATATATAGGCATTTATTTATTTCTGCACAAATTTAATATATAGCAATAGTAAATTATGTGCTGGTATTTGACATTATTGCAGCAAAGATGTCCTAGACATTATAATTACTCTGCGAATGGCTAATCAATCAAACTACTGTAGTTCCACTGGTGTGGGGTATCCATATTCCGAAAGAACATTTCCAGCCAATGAGTATATATACCATTACAGCAAAGTTTATATTTCCTATTCATGGCGATTAACTATATTCCCATATATGGTAAACTTTAAAGGATGGCTGTCAAAAAACATCCCCCACACGCAACTCTTTGCGCTCAGTATCCGACCCGTAAAATTCAGAAAAAAAGAAAAAAAAGAAAAGGAAGGTGCGAAATGAAAGCTTGATGTGATTCCGATGTCCACTTAATTTTCTTCAGCCATGAACTACTCGTGTTGTTCAGCGAAGCCCAAACCCTAAACTGGAACGAATCAACAGACAAAATGTACTTGAACAGACGTGCAGACTGTGACGTTGGTACCCGCTGCCACGTAGAGCGGCCTGTATGATTCTCCTATTGAAAATAAGAGAGCCCTCTTTGAATTTTCCGATCAAGTACATACATAAAAATGATATCAAGCGTGTTTGTTTTCGATATAAATCAGTCGGAATTAAAGTTAAAAATTAAATAAAATATTATTAAAATATTTTTATAATATTATTTTTATTTTAAAATTAAAAAAAATTAAATTATTTATTTTATTTTATATAAAAATTTTAAAAAATTATAATTATTAAATAAAATAAGATGAATTGAGATAAATTTTAAAAACAAACGAACCGATCGATTACATTTAATAGGTCACAGACTTTTAAGCTTTTAATTGGAAAGTAAATATCATGACAGTGTCACAGAGAGCGATTGATCTTTTTCTGCAAGTTCTTTCAACCACAAATACCGAATGGGTTTCAAATGAAGATCTTATGGTACTTAAACAAAGCCTTGGTATAGAGAGAACTCCAGTACTTTATTCACTGATCACATGGAGTTTTTGGGCTTCACTTAATTAATTAGCGTCTTCTTGCGGCTGTTTCTCTCTGTGCATTGAAGTAAACAGCAGCAACTGGAAGGTCGAGATCATTTTCCGCTGCGAAACTTCGGGTGCTGAAGTGATCCCTTGAAGAAGGTGGGTTCACTGATTGCCTGCGTTTCTGCTTGAACAGAACAAACACATACCTGTGGATCCCTATGTTAGGCCTTGGAACCTCATAGCTCACCACCTCCCTTCCTGTAATAATTAGTATGTATTTATACAAAACGGACAAAAAAGAGGAACTATTATAGATCAGTAACTATCTCTGAAACTGGATCTCTTTTCTTCATTTGGAAGACAATGAACATACCAAATGTGGCATCTGTTGTGCCTGGAATGTCTGTGACAACCCTGCAGATCATCATGTTATTCAAACTGTTAGCTAGCTAGCGCTCCGGCCCCCTCCTATTTTATCTTATTGAGATTTGCATGCGTGTGTGTATATATAACGCTTTGATCTCTTTCCATAGGTATTAGTTTTCTTTCCAGATCGAATTCCGAGTTTTAAAATTATTAATCTTAATTATTGAGCATATCTACTAGGTTACAACAGTTAACGCAGGACACTAACACACACATACACACGATGAACACAAAGATCATATATAAACAAATATGTGTGCTTGTGCGACAGAGTCATTCTTCAGTTTTCTGTATAAGATGTGCTAATATTATAGTACAGCATCTGATAATTCTTGATTAGTAGAGCTAGTTACAAGCAGCTCCAGATTGCGTATTAAAATATTATATTTATATATAAATATATATATATATATCCCGGATCGACCTGATTCGCAAATATCACATAACAGAAAGAACATCTCTACTTCTTGAACAACCATCCATGTGAAATATAATCATTTCTATTTGTAATCAATTTGTTTTTTGTTGGGCAAGGGTTATGGGTTACCAGTGCAGGTGCTCCCTTAAATAAGGATCACTAGGGCCGGGAACATCTGGGTCTGTCATGACCTGCAATAATAAAGAACACATGCAAGGTGCAAATAAAATCTAGAGGATTTCGATGATAGATATATAAAGCAACAATAATAGAAGAGTTCAAATGAAAAGGAAAGAGGGGATTCCAATATTAATATACCAGTGTGAAAAAAGATCTCATGTCGCCTCCTTGAATCTCAACCCTAGGTTTGATGGTTACTGTTGAAGGATAGAGCTCATGCCCGTTGCAGACTTGCTTGGTGTTGTAAGTGATAGCCATTTTTATGCTTGGCGTGAAAGAATCAAGCACATCTCCTATTACTCTCCCAACAATGAGAGGTTCTGACATTCTTGCCATTGAAAGTGGGGAGAAAGGGATCGAAGAGTAGTACTGATCTAAGAGCTGATAAGATAAGATAACTTAGGAACTTGTGATTGGGAATAGAAGAAGAAGCACCATATTTATAGTACTCTGAAGTATCCTGCAAATCACTTCAAATTTAACTCCAATATTAAACACCAAAAGATATACGGACATATATCTCTAAAAGAGATTGTTAGCTAGAGTACTCTCTCTCTCTCTCTCTCTCTCTCTCCCCTCCCTCGTGTGGCATATCGAGTGGTTTAATTTGCTTTTTTTCTATAAACTCTACTAGCATGCGAAACCCGGCCCTCCTCTCTCTAAAAATGGGTCCCTAGCTAGAAATTGGTTCTTGATTGGCTATATTCCTAACCAATGAGTTTTCCACCAATACGTGGATTTTTTTTTTTTTTTTGGGTGAAGGCACAAGAACAATATAAATAATTCTAAAAATGCTAACATGAAGTACTGTCATGTATGATCACCATTAATATAATTTCATCTTATAATATGTAGTTATTTGATGTTAATTAATGCGAAGTGTAACGACCAGCTGGCTGTGGATCATGAACAAGCTAAGTCATGAGGCGTCAAGATATATATATATATATATATATATGTATGCAGTCATCGTAAGAATGATAGTCTTGAGTTGCCTTAGCATGACCACCCAGCAGCTTGGTGTTATTTTGCATGTGGGTCCTCGATCGCTTTTCAAGTTGCTGTCATGCATTGATCTACTCTTTATTTTCAAAACATAAAGCAGGAATTATTAATGAACAGTATTCATAGACATAGCCATTAAAGGAAAATCATCTTTTGCATATAAGGTTATACAAAGGGAGACATTGTTGAATAGAAGCAACAGAACTTTCCTAGATTATATGTACACACCAAAGAAATGACCATTTTGGAAAATTCTTTCAGGGGGTTCGAGCATAAAGGAACTCCACCATGCTGATCAAATGCCCCGATCGAAGGCGATCGATGAGTGCTAGTGCTCAGAGGTCATTTCAGAGCAAAAGATGATCAGATTCAGTTCCAACACTGGTTAGAGGGAAAAGAAGGTGGATTTACTATAAGTAGAAGCCCGAGTACTTTTTCTGTATATCCTACGCTGGACCTCACGTGACATTTCTCACTGCACCACGCACCATGCCTCATTCCCCTTATTTCTTTAGTCTGCTTTTCTTTTTCTTTCTTCCTCCCTCACCACCGTTTGTCGAGTTTCTCTTTTTCCCCGAATACTATTACAGTAAGTTTAGCATTGTTGAGTTTCCAATTAGAGTAAGATTAAGAATCTTAGATTCTATCCGAGTGATGCCCAAGGAAAGCATAGTCAGAACTGCAGTAATTACAGTAGTACTCCAAAACAATATTAATATATATTCTGGAAGAGCAGATCTAATTAGATTACCCAAAGCAAAACGAATTAATATATATGCGCAATGAAGAGCTGGTGGCATCTTATTTTAGTATTCACTAATGCTGGATACAGTTCACATCTTAAAATTGCAAATATAGTTTCTCTTTAGCATTTTTGTTTTGTTGTTCTTTCAGAGCTACGTAAATGCAATGTTAAACTGGAATCAATGTGCAATAAATTGATTTATAAGTTTCGGATATATACTGTACGTTCTTCTTAGGGTAAAAGAGATGATCTTATCGATTGATCATCCTCTTATCAGTGAAACTTCAACAGCAAAATATCGTTATTTTTTTTTTCTATTTTCCTTTTTTAATTTTAACGTCAATTATATTACAAATGTAACATCCGGGCCCAATCTTGGCCCAGGCCCATAGAGAAGCCCAAAGCGGAAAATGGCGCCGTTTTTGAAAAGTGAGTTTATGTGTTCTGCATTACTCATAAGATTTATATAAAAGAGAAAAAAATTTCTGTCATGACTTATGACTGGTATGGACATGAGTAAAAAGTTTAGCATTCTATTTCTAAACAGTACAAAATGAGCAAATATGAAATCTAAAAATTTGTGTTGAATATGTTTTGAATAAGTGAAGATGCTCTGAATCTATTTTGATACATGAAGATGATATGATTCTGTTTAGTATTCTGATTTGATATGATTTGACATCTGAAAACTTTTGTGGCCAAGAAATTCTGATTCTGTTTCTTGTTATGATCTGATGATTCTAATTATGTTATATGGTTGGTACCAACGTCTCTATTTCTTAGTACACCCACTCTGAAAACAAAGTGATTTTTTTTGTGTGATTTTTCCTGTGTGCACATTTGGGACTCCGAGAATAAATAAGGGGAAGAGTTACATCTGATATTGCCTGATTTGGCCATCGGGATTAGTACAGCCCTACCATGGGGGTTAAATATAGTCTCTGTTTTGTTTTGATATGATATGATATGATAAGATGATGATGGTCAACTATGCTACGCCAAAGAATTTTTGAATATGAAAATTTTGAACTGTCGCTATGATATTTTGATAACATATTTTGGATCTGCATTCTAAAGTGAAAATGTTTTGTTCTACATTTTGGATTCTGTGAAAATGCTCATGTTTATATACTAGTATATGTTCTATGCTTACTGAATTGTTGATAATTCATTCTTTATCTCCACAATATTTTTCAGATAATTTGAATGTTTAGTTGAGAATCAAGATTAGGGAGCATGAGTGAGATTATTTAAATATATTGGATTATGCACAAAAAGGATGCTATGGTAATTGGAGAATATTATTCAGTAAATTTTTTGTGCTCTGATAATGCGGTATGTTAAGAGGTTGACATTTATATTAAGATTTGGTGATGTTACTAGTTCATTATTTTGTAGTAGTTGGTTCAAAACAATGAGATTTATGTGCTATTGAGAATTTGGAGCTTATATCTATATGGTTGGAAAATGATTTTAGGTAACATTAGTTAATTCCCTAGACTTCCTAGACCTGGGCGTTACAACAAATTATAATATTTTTTTCCTACTATTGCCAGAAATGAATAAGTGTATGTGCTACACGATATTAATCTTTTCTTTCTATTGTTGAACAGTGAATAGCGGGAGTACTCATCAGATGATAATATCACTTTTGGGCTTCCCAATTTGGGCCGATGACAAATATCCAACACAGATGAATGGCCGGATGGGCTGGAATTCTGGAGGAACCGTCTCTTTTATTAAAAAAAACTTTTAAGTTTTCTTAAGTTACAGGGGACTCAAATGAAGAGTTGTGTTACGCTCTTTAATGATATCTAATTGGAGAAATTCGAGAATTATTAGTAGAATTGAGAAAAAAAATTATAAATGAACAATAAGATGTGTTAGATTTAATTTATAATAAAAAAATATAACATAATCCTAACTCCTAAGCGTCTTATCTGTAATCATGTGCAT
>QEOT01004626.1:145314-194916 GCA_003123785.1 Pterocarya stenoptera
GAATGTTTGAGTTCATAGAGTGACTTGTTAAGTTTGCAAACAAGTTTTTCCTTTTGGACAGAGGACTCCCTCTTACTGTGATAACCTGGAGGTAACTCCATACTCCATATAAATTTCTTCATCCAACTCTCAATGGAGAAAAGCATTGTGCACATCCAATTGATAGATGTGCCAATTAAAGATGGAAACTAGTGCAAGGAAAACTCTGATAGTTGTGAGTTTAGCAATTGGGCTGAAAGTCTCTTGATAATCAAATCCTTCCCTTTGAGTATAGCATTTTGCTACTAACCTGGCCTTAGGCCTCTCTATTGTGCCATCAGATATGAATTTAATTTTGTAGACATACTTCCAGCCTACTTTTTTTTCCCTTGAGGTAAGACAGTAACTGTCCAAGTTCCATTATCCTCTAAAGCTCTCAATTCAACATGCATTGCATCTTGCCAATGCTTACATTTAACAGCTTCTTGGTAACTTTAAGGTTCTCAAAGCGTGGAGAGTGAGAGAACAAATGATTTTTGTGTAGCGGACAGGTTGTTACAGGAGAGGTACTGATGGAGAGGGTGAGCAGTGTTGTTTGAGGTAAATGTGAATTTGGAGTTGTGTGAGCTATTTGGTAGTGGTAATCATGTAAGTAACCTGGTGCCCATCGAGTTCTATTAGATCTTTTGAGGGTGACAGGTGAATTGTTTGTGAGTGGAGAGGGAGGTGATTCTATAAGGGCGTGTGAAAAATGTTCATTGTTTTCAATGGAAGAGGGGAAAATGTTATTGTGGTCATTGTCTTGTGAATAGAGTGGACTGAGTGAATTGTTTTCCTAGATGTCAGTTGGAGTTGAGGGAGTGGTTGTTTGATATGTGGGAGCAGAAGGGATGGATGCTGGTATGGCCATGAGGAGAACCAGATTGTGAGAAAATGTGTAGGAAGTGGGAGCATAAGTTGGTTTTTAAAAGAGGAAAGAAGACGCATAGAAAATTACATCTCGAGACACAAAACAAGAATGATCCTCAAGATCATAGACCTTATATCCCTTGACACCAGAAGGATAACCTATGAAAATATACTTTCTAGCTCGAAGACTTAGCTTGCTNTGCAGTTGATCTTGCAATCTCTAGACCCAAAGAGAATTTGAGAGTGCCAAGATCCTTGATTTTGAATTGAGAGTGTAAGTGAGACTTGACTTTGTTAATTGCCTCAATATTAGAACTGCCTATGACTATGTCATCAATATAGACAAGCAAGGCTATGAAACCACTTTCATTATTTTTGGTGAAAAGTGAGTAGTTTGATTTTAAGTGTTGGAAGCCAATGGAAATGAGGGATTCAGAGAACTTTGAGTGCCATTGTCTAGAGGAATGTTTGAGTTCATAGAGTGACTTGTTAAGTTTGCAAACAAGTTTTTCCTTTTGGACAGAGGACTCCCTCTTACTGTGATAACCTGGAGGTAACTCCATACTCCATATAAATTTCTTCATCCAACTCTCAATGGAGAAAAGCATTGTGCACATCCAATTGATAGATGTGCCAATTAAAGATGGAAACTAGTGCAAGGAAAACTCTGATAGTTGTGAGTTTAGCAATTGGGCTGAAAGTCTCTTGATAATCAAATCCTTCCCTTTGAGTATAGCATTTTGCTACTAACCTGGCCTTAGGCCTCTCTATTGTGCCATCAGATATGAATTTAATTTTGTAGACATACTTCCAGCCTACTTTTTTTTCCCTTGAGGTAAGACAGTAACTGTCCAAGTTCCATTATCCTCTAAAGCTCTCAATTCAACATGCATTGCATCTTGCCAATGCTTACATTTAACAGCTTCTTGGTAACTTTGAGGTTCTCAAAGCGTGGAGAGTGAGAGAACAAAGGATTTTTGTGTAGCGGACAGGTTGTTACAGGAGAGGTACTGATGGAGAGGGTGAGCAGTGTTGTTTGAGGTAAATGTGAATTTGGAGTTATGTGAGCTATTTGGTAGTGCTAATCATGTAAGTAACCTGGTGCCCATCGAGTTCTATTAGATCTTTTGAGGGTGACAGGTGAATTGTTTGTGAGTGGAGAGGGAGGTGATTCTATAAGGGCGTGTGAAAAATGTTCATTGTTTTCAATGGAAGAGGGGAAAGTGTTNGTTTGGTGAGGAAATGTGCATTTTGACTATTGCTTGCAAAAAATTTAAAAAGTGCTTATAAGCTAGACTTAGTGGGAATTGAAGGGTTCATACTTGCCATATTGGATGAGTGGTGATTGAAAATTTTGGCATATGTGGCTACTGGAGGCTAAATGTTAAGCTGGTTAGTTGGCAGGTTTCCATCCTTTGGATTGAGCTATGAGGATTGAGCATTGATAAGGGCTACAATTTGCTGAACTTGAGCTTCAGTCAAGGACAATGAAGGACTCGAGGGGCTTTTCTCTTTGTTTTGAGCAGTGACCTAGTTGACTAAGTGGGAGTTTGCTACACTAGTTGAGTGTCCAGGCTTAGACTTGGTGAACTTGAAATTTGGTGAGAATCTAACCAAACAATAACATCTTTCCTTTGTGTGTCTCATTTTTCCACAATGATAACAGGTGACATTTGTTTTTTCTTTTCTTTTAGGTTGATTGTGGTATGTAACCAAAACTGATTATTCATTGGCAAGCAACATAATGGTTCTAGCTTACCTTTGCCTTTACTCTTGTAAAATAAGGGAAAATATCATGTCCAATGAAGGCATTGGGCTCATGAGGATGATTTTTCCTTTTATGTTGTCGTATGTGTCATTGAGCCGCATTAAGAACTTGAAAACTAAATCTGTTCGTTGAGCTTATCCTGTGGTCTGTAAGGCTTTGCAAGTGCACAAGCCACAAGAATAGTGAGGCAAAGGTCTGTAATTGTGCAGTTCTTCCCACAGTGCATTGAGCTGAATGAAACATTCACTCACTAATTGTGTCCCTTGAGTGATGGATCCAAGCTGCTTTTACAGTTGATAAATGCGTACATTGTCAAGTTGTGAAAACCTTGCCATAAGTTTTTCCCAAACTTCTTTAGTTGAGTTGACATACAGAACATTGGAGGCTATTTCTTTTGAGATTGAGTTAAGGATCCATGCGAGGATCAAGTTATTGCAGCGGAGCCAGGGGACATAAAGGGCTTTGGAAGGTTGAGGTGTTGCAATGGTGCCATCTAAGAATCCAAGTTCTTTCAAAATTTTCACATTCTATTCATCATCTCCCTCATCTTCTTTTCATATTTCTTCTTCAACTTCAAGTCTTATTTCTAACATGGTATCAAAGCGGGTTTGATAAACCTTGCTCCCTTCCTTTCTGTCATCAATCACTTATTTACTCACTCTCTCATTTTTGTAACTATTTGCTTCTATGGCTGAGCAAAACCCACAGCAACATCCTCATCCAAATCTATCTCCATCTGAAGACTCCAATAGTCTATTTTATCTGCACCACAGTGACAATGCTAACACTGTGATGGCCACACCTCACCTACACGACTAGAAAGAATACAAAAAGAGATTAAAAAATAGAAACAAATCAGCATCTGACATATACACACAAATGTGCACACACTTTTACATAAAGAGGCAATGCACTAACACATCGAGCCTAGCACTAAAAGAATGTTGCAGACCATTCACTGTTTCAGACTTTTAGTGTGCTCTTATCTAGTCTCGCATGTGGCAGACCGCTCACTAAAAGCATATGCTCTTTGTGAAGTTTATTGTTACTCTATAGGCTACTCGATCCCTCTAATTTTCACTTCTCTATTTTTTTTTTTGTGAATCTTCAATTGTCATGATCTGAAAGTGCGTTCTTGTGATTCTTCAACTGTGTTCTTGTGAATCTGAAAGTGTTTTTTTTTTTTTTTGTTCATTAGCTTAATGCTACCTACCTATCAATTGATAAGATCATAAGAGCTTCACGCTTTCTTGGTACTGATATGGGAAATTATAGCATTGGTAGAAGGAACAAAGAAAATCTGAATTTCATGGAATTATATTTTCTTCTGCTTGTATCAAAGTAAATATGAACTACTCTTTTATGTGAATGTGGAGTGTTGGTTTAAACTTTGGTTAGATATTAAAAATACTCATTTTCACGTTCCAAAATATAGTTAAACACAATCATTCCCAATCGACATTCCCAAGCAGATGAAAAAATGTAAACAAAAAAATGGCGAAAAATAAAATATAAAGCTCGAATTCGTGGGTGAGAAGTTGGCGTAATTTCTCTTCTATGCAATCGACCAAGCTTCTCATCTGGCAATGCCTCCTCAAACAACTTTGAAAATGCAACGTCTGATGATTTTGAAGGATTTGGTGAATGATAGAGGGAGGTAGAAAGAGGTATGAGAAATAGGGTTTAGGATTACGAAGAGAAGCACGGCAAAATAAAAATAATTCTACTTATCATCCCCACACACTATACATCACTTATTTTATTTTATTTTTCATTTTTCTTATAATAAATATGTGGTGTATGGATGATAAGTAGAACAACTCAATTAGTTTAACAGGAATAAAATAAAAAAATAAAAAAAATTAAAATTAAAATGTATAAAGCACGTGATATGGGACCATGCACATCACCATGCATTTTTTCATTTTTATTCGGTCTTGTTTTTCGGTTCTTGTAGCATCACCATGCAGTCGCTATATTAGAAATTGCATGAAATTCAAATAAAAAAAGGTATTAGTTTATTAAATTATGAAGAATTTTTATTGGCATTAAAAACAAATGATACATCGAGTACTTTAACAAAAAAACCTAATTCACTTTTATAAAAAATTTTATCTTATCTAATCATTACAATTTTTTTAAATTTTCACACAAAATAAAATAAACAATTCAACTTTTTCAAATTTCAAAACAAAAATAATATTAAAAAGTATATATTATAACAATATTTTATCCAACTTTTAACTTTTATCTCAACCCATCTCATCTCATATGTAAAAACAAATCACCAAGAATGCAGCACTACAAAAGTCACCGATTGATGTCTTATTTATTTTTATTATATTTATTTTATTTAATTGTTAAAGAAGTGTTTTTAAATGAATTTGTATTTTTTTTTAAATGTTTTAAGAGTATAAAAAAATATATATGAAAAAAAAAATGAAAAAATAAAAAGGTTATTTATCCATATCTGAGACCACTGGTGCTGCACCGGTGGGTGTAGCACGCTCTTAAAATAGATCTCGATTCAATCATTGGATTTACATGACTTGGTCAAAGTACAATCGCCAAAAAAAAAAAAAAAAAAATTCCATATTATTACCCTCAATCCGAATCATAGAAAAACTAGTATACTCTATTTTAATCTGTCGAGATGAACAATCGAAGTTAACTGGGTTGTCTCAATCGATGTGTAAGGAACCTTGAGAATTTGTTGTGTTGTAGTAAAGATATGTGATAGACTTGAAAGTAGGCTGTTGCCGTTGGAAATGCAGTATGCATGCAAGGTGCTTGACAAAATATAACGGTAAAATAGAGAAGATGAACGGAAAAAATGGAGATAAAAGCATTGTCACGCTGGGCTAGTTCGAGGCAGCCCTTCCTCCAAAATAGTTTCCAAATACAAGATAATTCCTGATTCATTTCTCTCTTTCTTCCTGATCTCCCTTATTCCCACGCACAACCCTCCCAAACTTTCCAATTTTAACCGATATGAGAAAGTGCTAAAGGGACCCTAATAGGTTTGGGGGCGGAGACACAAATTTTAATCTCATCTCATCATTATAATTTTTTTAAATTTCTATACAAAATATAATAAACAATTTAATATTTTCAAATCTCAAAACAATAATAATATTAAAAAATAATATTTTAAATTTACATCTAAAATAAAAAATTCTCATCTCACTATCCAAACTTATCCAGAACACTGACTATCTGACGGATAATAAAAGGCATAGTAAAAGGAAATAAACAAAACGCACAACTTAATCAAAACGCAAAGCTTAACCAAAATTTAAAACGACGTGTTTCTTCCCTTTTTTCCAGACGTCACCGTTCCGCATCAGGTTCATACCACGATGGCATCAGGATCATAGAAGAAATGAAGCTTGTCACACTTGGTTGTCCTAATACCTTCAGCAGCTGTTCCATTAGAGGTGCTCAGATATACTTTCAAGGGACAATCAATCTTACGCGGCTTGAATTTGGCAGTCTTGATCTTCCCATATTTGATCCTTATCCGAACGGAAAGCTTTACATCAATACTATAAGCCCCGACACTCTTTTCAAGTTCAAACTTGGATGGGTCACGACCTCTAAGCGATAGTACTTGCTGCCCTTCAAAAAATGGGACTCAAAATGCTCGTGTTCTTGTGCCCCTGGTAAAATGGTGTCAATCTCATAGTTGAGAACCACTTTTTTCTGTAATAAGCAATGGCTTCAATCCTGTCGTAGTGTACATCCACCCTTTTGTTGGAGTTCCTGAAGGTTATGTTGAGTGCCAGCTTATAGTTGAGCGTGTTGTGGTAGTGGTGAAATTGAATTGCATGAGCGATGCCTGTGTGACGTGAAACTTCACCTCTTTTGGAAGGAAAAGCCAGAAAATGAAGAGAGAAATACCGAAGATAATGGTGGCAATGCAGAGGAACCAAATGATGAAAACTATTTGGCGCCCACAACCATACCTTCCACATGACATGGCTGGGAACTTCAGATCCAAGATTTCTTTCCTGATCTGCAGCAAAGATTGAAGCTTTATTTAAAGCCATAGAGTCGAGGAAGAAGTCAAGATCTTGCATGTGTCTTCTCCGTGCGCTAGTGTGTGAAATGAATCAACGTTGTTACCTTGAACTTGTAGGATTGTTTGGCAAGAAATGAAGTCCGACTGCTAAGGCCTTGCTGGGAGAGGGTTCCTTGTACCTTCTCGGTGGTTCCTAGAAGACTTGAAATTTCAAATGTGCAGGTTTCTCTATATAGTGTGTGATATAGGCAATGCCTGCATTTCTATGTATCTTCCAAATTGACTTTTGCAAGGTTTCTTGCTAGCTATTATCATATAGAGATATATAGGCATACAAAACTCAGGCGTAAGAGTCCAAGACTTATCTTGGGCGTGCCTTTGGATCAATCATTATTCTTGTCGCTTGTCCTCCACCAACTCGTCAAATTAACTTCCCTTTCGCATCCATCCTATTCACCAAGCCATACAGAATTGAAAATCAGTTCAACAATATACCTTAATGATAGAAAAGAGTTCGGATACAGAAATATTTTTATCCCATCTCATCTCCTTATTACAACTTCTAAATTTTCATACAAAATATAATAAAAAATTCAACTTTTTCAAATCCCAAAATAATAATATTAAAAAAATAATATTCTAACAATATTTTTTTCAACTTTCAACTTTTATCTAAAACCATTTCATCTCATCTCACTATACAAACAGATCCTAAATGAATCAGTTCCTCGTCTTTTAAGGTAAGTGAAGGAGGAGATGGATCAAAAGCTCATATAACAGATTCCAGCACACGAACAATCAAAGAGGCACAATTAGAAGAAGAATAGCATGTCCAAAAGGCTTGGAAATCTCATGAAATTATTAAGCAAGTTAACGTGCATAATGAATGTATTGTTTATACTTTATGTCAGAACTGAAGAGAACTGCTACATAAGAGAGAAAAAAATGAGAAATAGAAATGCTAAATGCAATGCTCCTCATCCTAGATATTAGGGCTGTATAAGAAATCGAAGAACCGACCTGGACCGACTTAGACCGGTCGGCTGATCTCGAAACCGGCAGGGAACTAGTCTGCGGGCGGTGTAATTTTATCAAAATCGACGTCGGCCGGTTCGGTCTCAGTTTGAACTAGTAGAAAACCGTTGAACTGGCCAACGTCTTAAAACCTTTTTTTATATATATAATCCATTCTAAAATGATGTCATTTTTCTTATGCAGTTTAAAAATAAAAAAGAGAGAGAGAGAGAGAGAGAACGACGTTACGCCAAACGGCACCGTTTCTGCCTAGGGTTTAAACAACCCTCCTCTCAGTCTCTTCTCATTTCGAGCGGCCCCTCACTCTCTCCCCTCTCCTCTCAGCTCTCATCCCTTTCAACATTCGCAGCGACTCAGCCTTCCTCTCAGTCTCCACTCTCCAGCGGTAGCAGCATTAGAGGCAGCGGCCCAACCTCCACTCCAGTCTCCAGTGTCCACAACCCTCCACGCTAGTCTCCACTCTCCAGCTGCAGAGGCAAAGGCATCGACATCATAGCGGTAGCGGCCCAACTTCCACGACGTCCATGTCCCTCTGGCAAACGACGCATCCCAAGCCCACAGAGTTTTATTATCCAAAAATTTTTTTGTCTATTTTCAATCCGAAATGTGTTTTTGTCTATTTTCTTGATTCTGTTCCTTTTGTCTATGCCGATCCAGTTCTGTAATTTTAGCTCCTTGGATGTTGCTGGATTCTTAGATGATTATCCTTTTCTAGTTTCAAAATTGTTGTATATTTTTTAATTTGGTGCTGGATTAAGAGTTGATTTCCAACAACCGACAAACCGACCGTGACCTGGCCGGCAACTGAGAAGGCTAGTTTTATCCCTTACACAGCTGGTTTTCTTTCTAAAATAGTAGTTTTCGGTCAGTTTCGGTTTTTGAACAAAACCGAACCGAGGGGTCGGTTTTCCGCCCCTACTAGATATGGGTTGGGAAGTTGAAGCTGCAAACCAACCATACATCATCTTACTCTTTATGGTCTCAACTGAAGCGTCGTACTTAAAGCCACTCTCCGATTATTCGAGAGGCAATATGCTGGTCTAGCAAAGATAGATGTCGTAGATTATGTCCTGAGGCTGCTTGGAGGACAATCGATCGAAGAACCAAAGTGTCCCCTCAAAAGGCCTGAGGAGACCAAGAATGATCCATTAATCTTTGCCTCCTAACTAAGCCAATATAGTACGTCATAATCCATATAGCTACTCAAAGAGGCAGTGAGTTTTCGAAGGAACAAAGTACAATAAACACTGAAAGAGAGAAAAAAAATGGAGGTCGTTGATTTTCGCAGAAGCCAATCAGGAACACAGGATGTAGGATATTCAATCAGATCCCATTAGAAATATCAAAACCGAATTAGCAATTATTCCCTGTAAATTGCAAATCCAAACGAAGTTAGCCTCTAAATTTCAGAAATTTTTAAAAATACCACATAAATGTTATTGCAAAAGAGTTGAAAAGGCAAAAATTGAAATGTGAGATTAAACCACGACTGCAGATAGAAGGGGAAGATAGAGACCTACCAGCGCTGTTGAGGGTGTACAATAAGCTGTTGCATCCACCGGTCTTGATACGCCGAAGGGCCGCAGGCGCTGTCGTAGCAGGTGGCAAATTCTAGCGTCGGCGGCGTCGGCATCAGTTAAGCACAGGGCTTAGCGCCTCGCCGCCGTCGGTTCCACCTTCTCCGCGAGAAAGAGACTACACAGTGCACACACTAAGACCGTCGTGCCCTTTTATTCCTACAACAAGGGTAACTCCGTCATTTCGTCCGAGCCCCAAAAAAGGTATTCTCGGTAGCTTTTTGTTGGGCACCAAAGCAAGAGAGAGAGAGGTGTGTGTGTGAGAGAGACTGAGACAGTACCCCTATAGGACTCTGAGACCCTTTGGGCTCACCGTCCAAATGCTTCTAGGAGATTTTCTTCTCTCTCTGCTTCCTTGGACTCCTCGGCTTTCTGAGCTCTCTTTCTCTAAAACCCAGGTCCCGTTTTCTTTATCTTGCTCCAATTTGATGCATTTTCCTTGATGATTTTTGGAGTTAGTTCTTCACTCTATTTCTGTTCCACAATGGAGTCTCATTTTACTACTTTTGCTTCTTTGTTTGCTCTAGACTTTATGCTCGGAAAAAATTTGGTCCTAAGATTATAATTATCTTCCGGAAAAACCCGTCTGATGCTATTCTGTACTGTTTCTAGAAGTTTTCTTTTTGTTTCTTTTTTCGTGCAAACATATTAGCATTTCTGGGATCTTGTATTTTCGTTGTAATCTGTAGTAGGCCATAACAAATCGACGTACCGTCTATAGCTTCCATAACGCGGTTATCTAACTATTGTTGGGCATTGTTTTGATCGGCTGGGTTTTGATGAACAGGTTTGGAAGAGATATTCAGTTTAATATCCGGAATTCCAGCCATTTAAGGCCTTGAAATTCCCTGACCTACATTAGCTATAAATATCTGAGATTTGAGTTTTGCCATTACATCATGACGTCTTGTATGCCAACGAGTTTGATGCCTTCTAGTAATCGAAACCCAACTGGGGTATTAGCTGTAATAGGAGGGAGAGCATTAATGGAGAATCAATTTGGGAGAGTTTGCTGTGTGAAAATGTCCGAGGAGAAGAATTGGTTTTTGGGTGGTCGTCAAAAGTCGACTTTTCCTCAGTTTAATTGTTCCGCCAACTCCCAGAGTGTTAGTCCTTATCACAACAAAGACCCTTTTCTGAATCTACACCCTGAGGTTTCATTGCTTAGAGGGGACGGGAATAATCCTGTGAACAACCCGAGAAAGGATAGTTCGGGTGGCACTGTCGAGAGTTTTGGAGTCATGTCTAGCCAGAATAATTACAATGAAGCTAAGATCAAAGTTATTGGAATTGGAGGTGGTGGATCAAATGCAGTTAACCGCATGATAGAGAGTGCAATGAAGGGTGTGGAGTTCTGGATCGTCAACACAGATATTCAAGCCATGAAAATGTCGCCTGTATTTCCTGAGAACCGCTTGCAAATCGGTCAGGAGCTTACAAGGGGTCTTGGTGCTGGTGGGAATCCAGAGATTGGCATGAATGCTGCGAAAGAAAGCAAAGAATCAATAGAAGAGGCACTCTATGGAGCGGACATGGTCTTTGTTACGGTATGCTCAATTTCTCTTCAGCTATGATGACTTTAGCAGTTGTTCTATACCATTACTTATCAATAAAAAAGAAATCATATCAATATTCTGATCTTGTGGTGAGTGGGTCATTCTGTGGGGCTTGCTTAGAATAATCTCTGATAGAGTATTTTTATCTTCTCATCAATAATAATATCACCACGGCTGTGTGAAAGACTTTTTTTTTTTTGGCAGATAATTCCTTATTTTTAGTACCCTTCTCATGCCCAGTGGAACTTATTCCCTGTGAACTACACGTTCTATTTGTTGGTATGTTAGTCTGCAAGTGTATAGACTGATGGATTGGCTTTATATGAGAAGATGGACCTATTTACATCGTTTATTTCTTTAGCTGAACCTTGCTTCCACCTACTCAATCCAAGCTTGTCATCATCCAATACTTCTTGTTTTTCATCCTGCCAGCTAGATTTGGTAGATCCTATTATTCTTAAAAATTTGAAACAATGGAGATTGTAACATATAATACAATAACATCATGTCTTTGCATCAAAATCTTGTCATTATATGCTTTGGGATTTTTACGATGTTCATAACTGTTATAAAGAAATTAGTTAATGTAACCTTTGGGCTGAATAAGGTCTATGTGTAAAATGGTGAGACATTCCTCCTGTCTAATACTCATTTAGAGTTCATTGATTAGTTTGCCTTCATTGTTATTCTGCTTGTACATAGCTGTGTCCCCGTGTCAATAATTTGATTGTTTATGTGTCCAAAAGTGGGCTTGCTTGTCAACGCGTGAAAATTGTGTCCCTGTCCATAAATTATAGGTTTTATTTTGTTAAAAATGAAGATCATGTGTGCTAGCAGCCCCATGTTGTCTGTGCAATGTTGGTGTTCTTTTCCTATCTAGGACTTTAACTTCTACGTGTTCAGGCTGGAATGGGTGGAGGAACGGGCACTGGTGGAGCTCCTGTAATTGCTGGGGTTGCAAAGTCAATGGGTATATTGACTGTTGGTATTGTCACAACCCCTTTCTCTTTTGAGGGACGAAGGAGGGCAGTTCAAGCCCAGGAAGGAATTGCAGCTTTAAGAGACAATGTTGACACGCTAATAGTCATTCCAAATGACAAGTTATTGACTGCAGTTTCCCAGTCTACACCAGTAACAGAAGCATTTAACCTTGCTGATGATATTCTCCGTCAAGGTGTTCGTGGTATCTCTGACATCATTATGGTATGAGATGCATTAAGAACCTTTTCTAAGATCCTTGCATTATTTCCTTTTCATATTTCGCATGGTGATATTAATAATAATTGTAATATTAAATGGTAAGTTAATAGATGAAAAAAGAAACAAAAGAAAAAAGAGCAGAATCCTTGATTTGTTATTTCCTTCCTTTGATTTCTCATAGACCACAATAGTAAATTCTGATTCTTGATTCTTGATTCTTGATTCTTGATTCATAGTGAATGGGGGGAAAGACTGAGAAATGCATGTTCGCATTCACGTGCGAAAGTATCTCAAATTAGTGATGATGTCTAATACTTCAATAAATACTTAGTTACTTCTATCATTTTTGGACAAAAGCAGTTCTCACAAATCCATCGCCATAGTGCAATTGTAAGGGCAAATCGTAATTTCATATTACTGATATACTCTATGAGCATCTTAGAACCTCTTAATTGTTTTATATTGAAATGATCTGATATGCATAATTTGCTATATGGGGGTTGCTTCTGAGTAATATTTTCTGAGCAGTGTGTTGATCAGCTGTATCTCTGATTAAATAAAAAGGTTTGATGACTTTCGCTCTATAAATCTTTCACTGTTTCTGAGAGTCATCTTAATTGCAGATACCAGGACTAGTAAATGTTGATTTTGCTGATGTACGAGCTATAATGGCAAATGCAGGTTCTTCATTGATGGGGATAGGAACTGCAACTGGTAATTTCGAGCTAGTTCTTACAAGATTGTTTAGAATTCTGATGCCATAAGATGTATAGTCGGTCAGGGTAGATTGAGGCCTGTCTCTGGTCTGACTCTTGCCTAACCAGAAGAAAATTTTAAAATGAAATATTGGAAACAAAAGTCTTCAGTTAGATCTAGAGGACAACAGATGAAACTCAGGACAATTAATGTTTTGAAATTTGGATGATTAATCACAGGCCAAATCACATTTTTTTCTAAAAATTTGAACTTAATCTAGAAGGGAGCTTAGCTTGTCTAGGATCAGTTTTTCTTATTTCATTTTTTAGGACTCTTATGAAGATGGACTGGCTATTGGCATATTGCAAATAATTTTTAAAAAAATGAAATAAAATTTAATCCCTTTCTAACCGGGTGTCCCTGACCTTATGTGTGAATGAACCCACATTTGGATTGCATGATATAAATGGGTGTTCAATGCATAACTCTAGTTATCTTTCTTAAAATGTAGATGAAAGTTAAACGAGAGTGCTACATGCATGAATTAGTAATAAAAAAAAAAAATGCATGAATTAGTAATCCAATTCAGCTCAGGCAGTTGACAAATAGGAAAGTCATGCAATGCAACAGTGGGCTTGGCAAAACAGTCTTTTTTTTTAAAGAAAGAGGACAAAACTCCAATTTTATTGATAAACCATCACTTATGCTTGTCGGAGGAATACCGTGAAGGCAAACCATCACCTAGAATATGCAAACCTAAATCAGCCCAAGTAAAGGAAAACTAGAGAAAATAAGATCGTGTGTATGGACTGTATATATTTCACCCTATGCTCATTGGCAAAACAGTCACAAATGCATTAAGCTCCCAAGCTCATGGGTCTTCAAAAGTTTATCATGGTTGCTAAATAGTAGTTCTTCCACTACCTGTACTTTGATCTTCAAGCAGTGAGACATGTATACAAAAGTTTCTAGAAATAGTATGTTGGTATTGAAACGTATAAATAGAACATGCTATTGGCAGTTCTTTTTCCCAAGGATGCCTTTTCAGTGAGCTTCTTTAACCAGAATTCTTGGTCTGTTCTCATCAAGTTTGTACGTACAATACTCATATTTTGTGGTGCTTGTTTCTGTGTAGGGAAGACTAGGGCGAGAGATGCTGCATTAAATGCCATACAATCACCTTTACTGGATATTGGTATAGAGAGGGCTACTGGAATTGTGTGGAATATAACTGGTGGAAGTGATTTAACGTTATATGAGGTCTCTCTCTCTCTCTCTCTCTCTCTCTCTCTCTGTGAAGTCTTATCTGTGTCTGTATCTTTCTTTCTGCCTCAAACTTTTTAGAGATTCCCCAAAAATAATCCAAATGCATGTGTCAACTGTTAAAGTCATCTTGGTAACAGTCACGTTGAATGTATATTGCAGCCTAAAGTTTGCTGAACAATCAATTTCAAGAAAACAGTCACTTATGGTTGTATTCATATACTTATCTGGTTGTATTCACATACTATAAATGTGTTGAGGGTTGTCAAGACATCGTGGTGCTGCTCTTATTATATATGTTTTTTTTTTCTTTTACCATTGTTAAATTTTATAATCTGGATTATTAATTAAGCATAGGCTATACTTGACCCATTGAAATTTCAATGTTATTTTTTTTCAATTATAACCTGCTGGAAGACGTTGCAATCTCATTATGTATATCTTGTCTCAGAGCCAACAAAACAGCAATGTACTGTTGGAAGGAGATTATAATCGCTTTTGCTTGGCCTTCAAATCCAATCGGTTGTGATGTTCTTCTTTAGAGAATTCACTTGGTCGAGATTAAATTGTCTTGAATTGCCTAATAACTTTGAAATTCTGCTCTCTTCTCTCTGCATTGTGGTCAAGCTTTAATACAGATTGTGATATTGTATTTCTCTTTCTTAATATTCAATTTCCCTAAGTATTCTCACAGGTAAATGCCGCCGCAGAGATCATATATGACCTTGTGGACCCAACTGCCAATTTAATCTTTGGAGCAGTGATAGACCCGTCCATCAGTGGACAAGTAAGTTAATGCTTAGCCTAATATAGGCAGGCAGGGTAAAGTTCTATTCATCTTCAAACATTATATCATGGACATACCTGCAACAGTGTGACCCCATCATTTTGAGTGTATCATTCATACAATTAAGATTTCCTTTTAGTGAGAAAAAGAGTGATTGATAGGAAAATCCATCTCTGTGGTGGAAATGCCATCAAGATCATCTTGTGAATTAAATGATATGCTTCTTCTATTTGTCTGGTTTTTGCCACTTTCTGTTTACTCACAGCAAAAATGTATGCTCTCTCTCATAGGGAGTGCATGAATTGCATGCTACATGCTGAGGGCTTTTTCTACACCTTTTGTTTTTGTATGTTAGCTAAATCATGCCAGAGAAATGAATTATTAGAACAATCCCTGGGGTCATTCTCGCATGTTTCAGTTTTAATACGTCACACTGCCATAATGTTTTGACCTGAATATGAACTCCAGGATACAAGGTGATCTACATAATGGAATCTAACTTGTTTTGGTTCATAATTCAGGTCAGTATAACTTTAATTGCTACTGGATTCAAACGCCAAGAAGATAGTGAGGGGAGGCCCCACCAGGTAAAACCCAACACCCTCCCCCGCTCGCCCGGGCAGGCGGGCGGGCTTTCTCTCTCTCACACACAAACACACAATTGTCAATTCTGACTGGGTTATGATTAATATGCAGGCTAGTCCCCTAGCACAAGGAGACATCCCCCGGGGAATTAATCGGCGATCCCCCTCTTTCACTGATGGTGGTTCTGTGGAAATTCCGGACTTCCTAAAGAAAAAAGGACGCTCTCGCTATCCAAGAGTTTAGGATTTCCCCTCAAAAAAGAAAAAAACTTCCTTCATTCCCTTTATTTTTTTCCATTTATTCCTTCTTAGGTAATCAAAGTCCACATTTGTAGTTTATTGATACTCTTCGTACTCTTTGATAGTGGTTTCTAGCTTTGAGAATTAGCTTGTCTGATAAATAGCCGAGTGCCCAAGACTCAGAGCAAGTTCTGGGTTTTAATTGTGTATGAATTTATGTTAATAAATGGGTTGTATAGAGTTACCGGCTTAAAAAGAAATAGAGCGATGTGCAAGCAATAGCATTGATTGTCGAAGATTGCTTTGATGTTGTATTATGTTTTTTGGAATCGTCTAAGACCCTTGTCAGACGTTAAGCGATAATCTTTTTCAAAAGCAAAGCCATATACGTTCACCTGTCAAAAGCAATTATTTAACGAGGCATACTATTGAATCCAAGGCATGCACAAATTCCAGTATTTTCAAAAGCTAAGTCATATATGTTCAAAGGGATTATACATGTACATTCTAGAATTGTATCTATCATTACACAAATACTAGTAAATATTTCCACTTCAGCAATGCTCTGGCAAGATCTGTTTTTTCGATGAGTTTATAACGGAATTCTCTATGCAGTGTTCATGTGATAATGATAGGATTGCTATACTCCTACTATCTATTTATTATTCGTTTTGTATTTTATTTTTTTATTTTACTTGATGGTTAAGGAAGTGATTATTAATAAAATTATATTTTTTTAATTTGTTCTTAATGATTATAGATGATAAAAAAAATACTTTAAAAATGATTAAAAAAATAAAAAATTTTCAAATATATTATAAAAATAGTAAATGGACAGCAAGAAGGCAGGAACTCTACCACTACCGGTGTTCATATCTCGCATTTCTGAATCCGGCAAAAAGGTACATATGCTATTGTCAGAGTGGTAGAGTGGAGTGGGAACAGGAACTTGGAACTTTTTCATCCAAGTACCACGACATGATTGTCATTCGTGTCCTTGCTTCCCCTTGATTTTGAAGCTTTAGCACCCATCATTGCATGGTGGTCATCTTTTTTCTTCTTTTTTTTTTCTTTTTTTAATTCGTGTTTTTTTAAGAACGCATGGTGGCCTTCTAATCTACATTTGTATTTCTATTTATTGCCACGACTAATTATCAAAAAACCAATTGCCAAAAAGAACTGTGGCTTATCATCTGTGCATGGGGCCTCCAGTTCAAATGGCACGGCAATCAGTTAGAGAGGCTCCGTAGTTTCCCAAAACTCCTTCACATGACCACCAACCTCGTATTCTGGGCATTGCCATGACGAGCTCTCAAGCCAACATTACCAATAATCTCCACAGGAACAAAACCCCTCGGCAAAATGGTGAAATCTACTGTTATCCCTGAGAACAATCTTTCTCCCAACCACCTTGGAAATGCATTTAAATGCAGAATGGCAATCCACACACACCCTTATGTTTTTCTTCACAATGATTGGCTTTCCGGCTGGAATGCTAATTAGTGCAAATGCTAGAGCGATCCTCTCGCTGTGATGATGAAGAATTTTCTCTTTTACACTTTGATCCATATCAAATGGAATAGAATCTGTGTAAGGAACATATCCAGCTTTTCTAATCTGATCGAATAGACCGTCAAGCTTTTCATAAATTTCTTTCTTTCGAGGATGGGCCCAGTCTTCAGCTCCAAAGATATGGGTTTTGTTTCCAACATCAACCCAACTATAACCCGGTAATTTCTTCACATTGTCATCTCTCATCATCTTCCTTAAACTCCTCACGTCTTCCCATTGCCTTTGCTTTGCATATATATTTGAAAGCAAAACATGAGCCCCGCTATTTTCAGGTTCAAGTTTCATCAGTTTCTCTGCTGCAAGTTTACCCCTCTCCTTGTCACCATAGGTCCTGCAAGCCCCAAGGAATGAACACCATCCAAAAGCATTTGGTTCAATTGGCATGTTGTTCATAAATTCTAAAGCTTCCTTAAGTTTCCCAGATCGGCCAAGTAAATCGATCACACAGGAATAATGTTCTTCTCCAGGCACTACACCATAAATCTTCTCCATGGAATGGAAGTATTTCAACCCTTCATCTGCTAGTCCAGCATGACTACATGCTGTTAAAAGACTGACAAACGTTATTCCATTTGGTTTCAACCCATTTTGAATCATCCTATCAAAAGTTTCTATGGCATCTTTACCTAAACCATGCTGAGCAAACACGCCCACCAATGAATTCCATGCAATTTCAGTTGGGTCCCCAATCTCCTCAAAGACCCTGACTGAATCATCAAGTAAGCCACATTTACCATACATGTCAACAAGAATTGAAGAAACATAAGGGTCAGAGTCCATATTAAATTTAAACACTTGGGCATGGAGCTGGATTCCTTGTTCAAGGGCAGCCTGGTTAGCACACGCCTTGATCAAGCTAGAGAAAGTATACTCATTAGGTTCAATTTCATGCATCCGCAAGTCAGAAAAAAGATCAAATGCCTTCTCAATCTGATTTGCCTCAACATACCCATTAATGAAGGAAGTATAAGACACAATATTTCTACCCTCAGGTTTAGTCCCAAACACATTCAAAGCATTTTCCATATCTCCCACTTTCAAATAAACATTCGTAAGGGCATTCCCTACAGCAGTCTCCAATTCAAGTCCCAACTTCACAACACTCGAATGTAATGCCTTCCCGAACTTACAAGCCTTAAGTGCCCCGCAAGCATTTAAAGTACTGCAAATAACATGCTGATCAATCACAAGCCCATCATTAATCATCCTCTTATAAGCTAATAAAGCTTCCTCAAAATCACCACTTTTTGCATAACCATCAATCATTGCGGTCCATGACACCTCATCCTTACAAGGCATCTCCTCAAAAACTTTACAAGCTTCAACCATTGAACCACACTTTGAATACATGTCTGCTAAATTACTCCCCACAAACAATTCATAACTAAAGCTACATTTCAACGAGAGGCAATGCATTTGCCTCCCAAACTCAATCCACCCAAGAGCAGCACCAGCTCGAACAACACTCGAAAATGCAAACTGAGTCGGGCTTTCGCAGGCATTCCGCATTAGGCAAAATGTCTCTAATGCCTCTGTAAACCTCTTATTTTGAGAAAATCCAGTGATCATTGCTGTCCAAGAAACCATATTTCTGTGAGGCATTGTGTCGAACAGTTTCATAGCAAGATCGAGTTCTCCACATTTGGAGTACATGTTGAGGAGGTGGTTGGTGAAGAAGGTGTTTAGTGGGTAACCTGCGCATATTAACTGGGCGTGGAGCTGCTTCCCTTTGTTGAACTGTCTAGATTGTGCGTAGGTTTGAATAACGTGCGCTATGGTGGCAGAGTCCCAGAGCATGCGCCTGCACATGCTTTCATACGGAGGGGCGTAAAAGCAAAATTCGGTATTAATTAGAAAACTCAAAGGTGTTTACTTTGATTTTCAGGGAATATGGACTAGAAGATGCAAGCTAGCCCAAACTTGAATATAAGTATTGGGCTTAGGCCCGATTCCTCAGTGTTCAACATACACATCAGGTTGCGACCGTTGCTCTTCCTTCTTGATTTTGATCAGAGAATACAAATTAAAAGTAATACAGAGGTAGGGTTTGGATTAGGAGGCAGTAAACTGACTTCTAAAACTGATAATCGACCCCTTGGTAATTAGCATTGCCGATTAATCGCGATTAATCCATTGATAATTTTTCGATTAACCTTAGCTTTGATAATAAAGGACCACACAATTAAAGTGCCGTTTGGATAGTGAGTTGAGAGGAAAATTAAAAATTGAATAAAATATTATTTTTTAAATATTATTATTGTTTAGGAAATTAAAAAAAGTTGAATTGTTTATTATATTTTGTGTAAAAATTCAAGAAAATTATTATGATGAAATGAGATAAAATAAAATACTTTCACTATCAAACACTTTCACTATGACATTCCTTTGCATGGCCTAACCTTATCCCTCAAATTTCTTAAGAGTTTTGGAACATTCAATCTATAAAAATTTGCCCATTCAAATCTAAAATTGATTTGGACCGAATATGACTGCTAGAAACATTGTAGCCAAGAGTGTGGAGGTCTTGACAATTAATTGGTAAATCGATACCCAGAAATGATTGAATATTCCTTGCTCTTCATTTTGTAGCATCGAGCATCGGAAAAATCTAATCATCCCAACAAGTGTTAGTTTTGTCCACATTCTGTATGTGGGCTAAATAACATTCATTTTAACGTGGGGGAGATTGAGAATGCCTCTTAATTACCACCATAACCCAAGGCTGGCTAGCTAGTTCATGTGTATATATGTATTTTAGATTTATTTTTAGTCATGTCTATTAGTGCCATATATCTTATTAAATTATTTAAGTAAAAATTTATATGTGATGTGACACATTAACTTGAGAAATTTAGCAAACTGAGAATGAGACACTTAGAGTCAAAGAGAGAGAGAAGAAAAAAGAAAAAAGAAAGAGTTTTATTCAAGTTAATGCCGCCACAATTAAAGGCTGGTAGTTGAGGTGTAAATCAAATAAAAATATCTTCTTTCGACCTTGCACACATGACACAAGTCTCCGTCTCGTTAAATAATCCAGTAATTTTTCATACAATCGTCACGTATCATTATTTTAAAAAAAATAAGATTTATTATTAAAAAAAAAAGATAAAAGAAATTTATAATCGTAAATTATATAATCTTCACGTAATTACTTTTAAAAAGTGAATAAAACATAAAATCTACATGATAAAAATTAATTTTTTAATAATAGATCTCATTATTTTTCAAAACGATTACACAATATTTACACACTTTACAATTATACGTAGAATTACTTATTAAAGTTTATTTATTTTTTATATGAATCCCATGTTTTATTTATTTTTTTCAAAATAATTACACAATAATTATACAATTCACAATTATAAATATCTTTTCTTCAAAATATATATATATTTATATATATCAGTTCCATTATTCTCTTTATTTTTGATTAAATAATAGCCGCCTCCTCCAAATCGAATCCTGCAAACTCATTGGCCAAGATTCAAAAATCCCTATATGCCCAAATTCAACTTCAACCTCACGATTCACCAAAAATCCGTCCAAGCATTAATTACATAGAGACTCTTCTTCAATATATATAATATATTTAAGTAATATTTTGATAAAGGAGATTTCACAATAATAAATAATAAACAACGTAATTTTATATAATATATTAAATTTATTTTATAATTAAAATACTTTTACAAATCGAAATATTATATTAAATCATATCATTTTATAAATTTATTTTTATAAAATTTTTTATCGTCAAAACATTTCTAACGTAAGTATATTATCTAATATAAATATATATATGAATTAATCTTTGCATCAAGTTATACATCACATACCATAATTTTTTTTATTTGTTTCTCTTATTAAATGTGTATTATATAGATGACGAATAAAAAAATATAAATATTTTAAAAAGACTAAAATAAAAAAAAAATTAAAAATAATAAAAAATAATTTGATATGTGGTGTATAAGATGATGCAAAATAATGCTCTATATATAAATATATTAGGGTTAGGAACTTTTGTGCGAAGAAAGTCGCACTAAGCCACACAAACTGCAATCCATTCTCTAACAAGACACGTACTCTTGTCGCTTACCATACAAAAGAAGCCACTTGCGAATGACGTGACGTGTAAACTAACACCCCACCCATTCTCTTTGCTTTGTTTCCCACACATAAATCCCCGTCATGTAATCTCTCTCGACCAAAAAGTAAGCAACAGAGAAAGGAGAGAGAAGAAGAATTATCATTGTTCATCTGCATGAAAGAAACACCCACCAAAATGGATCGCCAAGACTCGGCTGTTTTCGGTCTCCATACTCCTTCACAGCCATTAGAGTCCAATATGAAGGAAAGCCAGCGCTACGATGAGGTACATGACACCGATCAAGAACAACAAAGCTGCCCCACTGACAAAAAGAATAATACGCAAAGCTCATCTTCAAGAACCCGTCGGTGTGAGGGAGACGGAGCTGCATTATTATTGGCAGGCCTGCCTTCACATAGTGCAGAAGATGTTGGAAAAGAACCAGCTGTGGCCTCGGACGTTATGCCGGAGGACAGTGGACGTGAGAGGCTGAAGAGACATAGGGTCGAGGTGGCTGGTCGGGTTTGGATTCCGGATATATGGGGACAGGAAGAGCTCTTGAAGGACTGGATAGATTGTTCTGCATTCGATACTTCGCTAGTCCCCGCTGGAATCATGTCGGCTCGTGCGGCTTTGGTTGACGAGGGAAGGAGAGCAAATTCTAGTGGATTGAGAGTAGAAAACAGGTGTTGAATTTTAATTTACTTATTTTTCTATGATGTTTTTCCATTGTTTTAATCACGATAATGCACTTATTTGATCTAAACCTAGTAGATATTTTGAAGAGAATATATGTGATTTCTTGGCTAGCACTTCTAATTTTAGGATTATGATTGTGATATATATGACCTTATATATATCAACAAATTTTTGCTCAGATTTGTCATGATCAGAGACTGAATAGAAACAGAATAATCTAAGCCAATTATTCTATTTTATCATGAGAGAGAGAGAGAGAGAGAGAGAGAGAGAGAGATTTCAACCAAATTATCGTTCAAACGGTCGACAATTAAGCTCGAGAGTAAATATAGCTACATTTTGCTTTTATTAAGCATAATTTTCTTGTTTCATACTTTCATCTCAATTCATAAAGGATAAACTCCCTTCATACCCAAATGACACGGTTCGAAACCTGGCCTTTCCCTTATATATTGAGGGGGCTAAGGCTAACACCTCTTGGGCCAGAGGCTATCGGCAACATAAAATATCTTTATTTTCCACAAAACTGTAATTAGAAGTTGTAAACATTTATACACAGAGAAGCTAAGCTCCATATCTTTGATGTTTCATCATCACGCTGCTGAAGCTAGTGCCCGTTTTCTGATATATTAGGAACAAGAAAAAGATTAATTACTACAGGTGGATTAGGCTTGAAACATTTCCAAGGTAAATCGACGACTAGAACAGTTTTAAAGCACAACAGGACTTGTTTACCCATACATAATGACGCCAGTTCCCATATCTTTATCGTACCATCATCGCTTGCAGAAGCTAATAGCCGTTTTTCCTGACAATGAGCAATCATAAATAGCAAAAGGCTATCACAGGTAAATGAGACTACAAAACATGACCGCAGTAAATAGACAAGTGGAATGACATGATTTAGGTTAGGTTTGGATGTTGAGATAAGGTGAGAATTTTTGAAAATTTTGTGAATAGTGTTAAGATGAAAGTTTAAAATATTATTTTTAATATTATTATTGTTTTGAAATTTGAAAAAGTTGAATTAGAATTTGAAAAAATTGAATTGTTTATTATATTTTATATGAGGATTTGAAAAAGATATAATGATGAAATGAAATGAGATAGAGATGAGATTTCTCATCTTTACCCCCAAACATAACTAGCTCTACAAGAAAGGGTGACCCGTTAATGCCAGATACAAAATAAGCATTCCAGTTTGGAAAATTCTTATTATATATCCACACATTGGATTTTATGAAGTTCGAAGAAGTTAAGTCAGTCATTTTGATGGGATTATGCTCGAGATTTTTATCAGTCTAGAGGAAAAAAATCTTACCCCAGGGCTCCATTGTATTGAATTAATATCCATGTCATGGGCCTTCTCCTTTTTCAGCAGCAATTTATAGGTAGGTCCATCAACCTATCATCAACTTAATTTATAAGCTTAAAAGTATGCAATGGAGTTGATAACTTGATGGGTAGTTTCTGAACTGCATAAACAGAAAATCCAGGAATCTAAATTTTAAAAGATTTAGGAAAAGTTTTTTTTTTTATAAGTAAGATTTAAGGAAAGTTCACATCCATGATATACGATCTGCTGAATTTTAAGATCCCTTATCAACTTAACCAAGGTCAAAGACTAATTCAATCCTATTAAAAATAGGTACAAGGGTGCGGTGCACGAGACCAGGATTTACTCTGTAGGGATGGGCCTGAAGTGCCTTGGAGAGGTTCCCCAACATCAATAAATAAATAAAGGTACGAGGACAAGAATGTGAAATCAAACTGTTATTATCAAGAAATTAACTAAAATCTAGTTTCTCCAACCGACAACATGACTTCAGCAAAATATATGGACCAAGCAAGAACCCCTCTGCCCATCTGTGTTTTTGATCACCCATTGCCCATCTCTGTGAAGGACTTCTGATTTCATCCTAGGAGATTAATTGAACTAAGCTTTCTTTTTCTTTTTCTTTTTTTTTGATGTTGGGGACCTCTCCAAGGCAGGGCCCTTTGGACCCACCCTTGCAGAGTAAACCCCGGTCCCGTGCACCGCACCCTCGGAAGTTTCCTTATACAGAACTGGTTAAATCGCTAGCTTTTCACCAGGATGTGTGGCTCCTAGAGATTGTTTGCAACCAAGGAGATTTGAACCTTGGACCTAGGGGGAGCATACCCCCAAACCCAAGGCCTTTATCACTTGAGCCAACCCCTAGGGGTTAACTAAGCTTTTTTTTTAATCAGTAAACAAAATTTTATTGAGCATTGAACTAAGCTTATAATATCATGTTCTAATTATAATTTCCATTATTAATCTAGAGGAGATTTATCCCTCTTTACCATACGTGGAGGCCAAGATGTATTTGCACAATGGAGAAAAATGTCCATTTACCATATCCCTTTCAGAAAAAATTGATGATAAATAGGACATGATCTCAGCATCACCGGTGATGTCAATAAATAATAGCAATTAATGAAAAGCTAAAGGAATATTATTGAATACCAAACCATCTCTGTTCTCCACAAAAAACCGTATGGCATCATCAGCTGCTCCACTGGCAATAATACCCTCGCTGTCATTTTCACACATATAGTATAATTAATTCATAACAGGACAATTTATTTTTCTAAAGTATTAAAAAAAAGGATGAAAGAAACTTATATGCCTATATCTACATATTTTGATTGAATGAGTAATTAAACCACACTGAGAGCTAGTCTCCAATGTAGATTCAGTATGAGTACAAAAACAGTAGATGGCAAACAATTGTAGCGTGGTGTACATGAAGATGATGATAAGTCCATGATATTCTCCCTATTCTAGATACCCATCTGTACAAGAGTAAGTTTTTCAGACCAAGCACATGAGAAACACTATGTGACTAACATTTGAGCTTAACAATAAAGGTATAACCACTATTCAATGCTATTAAAGATGCAAGTGAAAAGACAAAACCTAGACTATCCTTTTATTTTTCTTTTATTCTTTATTTTGGGGGGAGGGGGAGCAAGTCCAAGCCATCTGCAGTCATGGCTACACCATCATAGCAAAGCATATAGACAAGTTTTTTATTTTTATTTTTTGGATTGGTGAGCATATAGAAGATTTGCCATATACTATTTCTCTTAAACTGCAGTAATTCTACCTCAATGTTTAAAAGGGTGGGCAGATGGGGTTAAATCTGAGAAAAATAACAGAAACACAAATCCATGGAGACAAGCAGATAAAACTAATATTATTTTTATTAATCTGATGGTCACTACCTCGACCAATGAACTGAGAAAATTGATCGATCATGATAACCTGTGAGAGTGCACAGATGTCTCCTGAAAATATTAAAGAGTGAACCATGTTAAATTTCAAAATATGAGAAATCAAAAGTTGTAGATTTGGCCAATAATATTTTACAATATTACCAATCTATCAAATAATTCCACAATAACAGATTAACTTCAGTTTCTTTGGAACTCATGCTATAGTTAATGAAGTACATGTTAAAAAAACAACATTGCCTAATTTTTGTTCAGTTCCTTTAGCATTGATCTTCTCACTCTTGAAATACATTATTTATTTTTTATCGGTAAACAAGACTTTATTGATCAAAAGAATAGGCAAAAGCCCAAGTATACGGGACATATACAAGAGCAACGCCTATGCGTGCTTAATTTAGAGATATAAGGAATTCATGAAATGACAAGCCTTGAAATACATTATTGAAAGTAGAAACTTTGAAGCAATATATTTCACAAACAAAACTTCACTAAAATTGGAAAAAAGAGATGTTAAAATAGTCTATATGTTTGAAATCCTTTCCTTGCCTTTTGCCTTGTCATTAATAGTTCCATTACTCTCCATTCCAGCCTCACTAGCTCTTTACACACGGAAGCCCCCAAAAATGGGTGATCAAAAGATCGAATCACTATGCGTATCTTGGTGGTCATTATGTGTGTGTGAGAGGTAGCATGTAGATGAATACCATTCAAACCACCCCCCCCCCCCGCCCCCAAAAAAAAAAAAAATTGCAAAACGTGCATACATAAGGTCATATTCCTCACCAAGGAGCATAGCCATCACCAGAGTGCATCTGTATGTTGTCTGTTTCCCATATCTTTAGGGTAAGATCATCACTGCAAAATCAGTCCAGTATCAATGTTGTTTAGGAACGGGAAAAGGAGCATCCGAATCAGCGAGCATGAAAATGAGCAAACACTTTTACCTACCTGCATGTGACCATTTTGTCTCCGCTGGCATTGAAAGAGAGGGCCCAAACGGTAGAAGAGTGGCCACTGACAAAAAACCAACCTAGATGAATTAGACTAATTAGACTAAATCAAGGAATTGTTAACAAAATTGTCAGTAGCTCTATATAAATTGGCGTGCAAAACATGTATCAAAACCAAATACATATTCAAGAAAGAGGTCAAGAATTTGAGTTCGAGTGCCTGTTAGGTTCGCCCAAAGTCTGAACACACTGCCAGTCGTCATCATCACCAGCCCAAACCTGCGAGTAACATTGCATTGCATCACAACTCCTATGCAATCTCGTTTGACTTCAGAACAAAGCAGCAAGAAACAGCTTAATCAAACATTTTCTCAGGCTGTTCGTAGATGAAAAGAAAATCACAAAACCCGCTTCATCAAAATGCGGTACCTTAATAGTGTTATCGTAGCTACAAGAAAACAAAACATCCGTACTCGGATGCCACTGAACCATCTTAACATCTTGAGTATGTCCCTGCAACACTGAGACACACTCGAACTCGTTCCCCGGCTGCAGTTCCCAAATCCAAACCGATTTATCTCGGCCACACGTCGCAAGTAGAGTCCCCGAGGCGTTCCAAGACACGCTTTTCACTTCATTTTCATGACCCTACGTAGAAATTAAACGCCAAAATTTATTTATTTATTCATTTGACTTTGTTTCTTAACGTAAGATGATTAGGAAGATTAATAATAATAATAATGGAATTTACTTATAAAAAAAAAAATAATAATGGAATTGCAGCCGAAGGGCGGGCTTAGGATGAGTTATGGCCTTAGAAATCTTAGCTTCGATTTTGTAATAGGAGTTCCCAGCCTGAGACAGTATTCTTGCCGACTGTATATCTATTATCCGAGATCTCCGGCCAATGGCCTTTCGAAAATATAGAATAACAATAGATAATAGAATATGTAGAAATAAAGGTGGATACCTCTAAAGTGGAAACACATTCGTAGTCACCACCAACGTTTTCCCAAATGGCAGTGGTGGCATCGAAGCTCGCGGTTGCCAATAACTTCCCCGACGGCGACCAAGCGCAAGATCGGACGGTCCTGGTGTGCGTGTCTTCCAGAACTGCCTGAATATATAAGATCAAAATTAAATTCCGATACCTCTCAAAGTTCAAAAAGAAAAAAAAAAAAAAATCCAAAGCAAATGGAGGTAACCTTGCAGGTCCAAGAAGCCGAGTGGGAGGGAGTGTTCTCCCAGATTCGGACGGTCTTGTCGCCGCTACAGGAGGCAAAGACGAGAGGGGTCCCCGCGGCGGTGGTGGCTGGGTTCCAGGCTAGGCTCCATACCCTGTCGCTGTGGCCTTCCAGTGTTTCGAGCAGCTTCAGCTCGCAACCTCCTTCGTACAACTCCATGGCACGGACCACAAGAGCTACTATCGGACTAGGCGATCGAACCCCTTCGTTGGTGTGGTGCCGACTGGTCGACGACTAGGTGTATTGGTTTCGCACGTGCCAAAAGTGGGAACCTCACCGCAGTAGGTCAGCTGCAATCGCTTTTAAAGCCCTTAATTTTTATATTTTAATTTTGGATATTAAAAATAAATCAAAATATTATTTATCAATACTTAAGTTAGGTTTGGTATCTAATTTTAAACATAAAATTTTCATCGGGCATGGAATAGAGCCATTACGAATAAGTTTATGAAGTTACAAAGGAAACTTCGACCTCATCTATTTTATCATTATAATTTTTTTAAATTTTTATATAAAATATAATAAATAATTTAATTTTTTTAAATTTTAATTTAACTTTTTCTAATTTCAAAATAATAATAATATTAAAATATAATATTTTAAACTTTCATCTAAAATAAAAATTTTTATCTTACCATCCAAACCTAACCTTAGAATATAAGTAAATAATAAATAATTTTTAATCATTTGAGGTCATATTAATTAAGAAATAATCTATAACACTTCTCAAATTAAAAATGAAAAACAATTAGTGAAATTATATTAATATTTAATTATTGTTTAAAATTATTATTCAGAGTTTAAGGTTTAAATTCAAAGAAATATTATAAAATAGAGGGTGGAAGATTTCGAATCGAAATTTTTCATTTAAAAATTCAGATCATATGTCATCAGACCATTAGGTTCTTGACAAAATCTGTTAAATAATTTTAAATGTTCGAAAGATAAATAATTTTTTGTCTATATTTTTTGCATTTTAAATCTTAAAATTTGAATATAAAAACTTCAACTTATCTGGTAAAGTGGCAAGTGCGATGTAATTTTGTGACAATACTTATTCAATAATAAGGGGTGGAGTTTTATTCCCAAAACATAATAATTGTTGTCATTTTGCATTATGAATGAGAAATTTTATTTGTAGTATCTACTTCGAGATTATATGTACAGACCCTTTATTAAATTAAAAAAATATTATTTTATGAGAGATATTTTTATAATTTTAAAGATAAAATTGCTTAAATTTGTATTGCAGTTTCCAAATGTGGACTGTATATAACATTGACTCCTACACTCTACACTTGACAAATTTTTTTTATAGGGTATGAGATGTAGGACATTGAATAATGACTGATAGAAAGATTTATTCGTGAAAATTGTCAACATCTATTATTATAATTTAAAAAATAAAAGGAAAAAATAATAAACACCTAATCATCACATAACTTTTATATAACTATCTAATAACATATTAATTTTCCTCAAATTTCAATTTGATGTGTTTAAACTCAAAAAATATTATTTTATTTTGGAGTTGTGAAGTAGTTCTATGTATATCACTTCTTAATAAAAACTACCCATTTTCATTATTCATTAAATCTTTTTAATAATAAAGGTTATTAAAATATAAAATAAACTACAATTAAGAAAAAAAGTTAATACTAAAAATCTTGTTCTAAGCAAAAAAAAAAAACTTGCGACCCATAGCGATCGGTCGATCGAAGCCCACATTGAGTATTGACCAATCAGTAAGCCTAGTTCGCACGGCCCATAAGATTTGTACCTTAACAGGCCCGTCTCACCGGTCTGCTCGAAACCAGACCGTTCCAAGAAGCATCCACGATTACAAATTGAAGAATCAAGACCGAGAACGCCAGGTAAAGACTAGCGCAAGCACAAGATCGGGAGCGGGGAAGAGACAAAGCAATTGAGATCACCATGGACTCAAAGGCTCTAAGAAGCGGCGGAGGCCTTCTCGAAGGGATTTACAAGGTTATCATGCGCCGCACCTCCGTCTACGCCACATTCGTTATCGCCGGCGCTTTCGTCGGAGAACGGGTGAGGCTTGAAAACTTAATTGCCCTCAATTTTTCATTGAAGTCCTCGTGTTAACATATTTTTTTGCTGAAAAAAGGGAGGAAAAAGCCTAGGAAATGATAGTTTTTGAAGTCGTCGACACCGACTTCAAGTCTAGCTGTGAGCTCAGATCCACTATTTAGGATAGGTTCGGAGAGTGATAGATTTTTTAGTTTTAAATGAAAGTTTAAAATATTATATTTTAATATTATTATTGTTTTGAGATTTGAAAAAGATGAATTATTTATTATAGTTTATATAGAAATTTAGAAAAATTATAATGATGAGATAAAAATTTTATATTTGAATTTAATTACTAAACCTAACAGTCCTTGTTTGGTTACGCAGAGAGATAAGATGAGATATTTTGTTAAAAATAAAATAAAATATTATTAGAATATAATTTGTTAATATAATTTTTATTTTAAAATTAAAAAAAGTTGAATTATTTATTATATTTTGTGAGTAAATTTGAGATATTTACAGTGTTCTCTAGATTCGAAATCTCAATATTTTATACCGTAGATTTAGCAACCAAATAGAAGGCATGGAATTCTTAAACCGGCTTTCATCGTTTATGGTGTGATTGAGATAGCAGCATTAAGAGATTTGGATTATAGTTATTTGCGTACGTTATTTTTGTGGGTAACTAGAGTGCTTATATACATGTTTTTTTTTTATAAGTAAGTGCTTATATACATGTTACTGTTAAGTTGTGATGGTTCTTATAAAATTGGTTCAAATGGGTGCAGGTTGTGGACTATGGAGTTCATAAACTCTGGGAATACAACAATATTGGGGTATGCCATCCATCCAGTATTATGATGATCTGAATTTAAGCTCTCTGTTTTCATTGTCTTACACACTTCAATGAATCTTTCTGTGCATTTGATGCATTATACTGGAGATTATATTAAAATTATACTTGGGTGCCATATAATGATATTTGGGCTTCGGAAATTAAGCTGTTCTGAACCTGCTATCGTTGAGCTCTACAACATGGGTTGAGTTATGTTTACCAATGTTGCCCACAGCGAACTGGTTTTAATTTAGTTTATGTTAAATATAAAAATTTGTGCAAAATTAATACATCTGTGCTCCATTTATGTATTGATTGTATTGGTTGATTGTATTGGTGTCACTCGTGTTTTCCATTCCTCCATGGCATAGATTCTTGCCATATGGCCAGAGATTACTTGATGTCTTTACCAGATTTTGTGTTTTTGTGCATATTCGGATGCTCAGGCCCTTTCTGTGCATTGGGATGGTTAGAGTAAGGCCTTGTTTGTTTTCAACATCAAAATCCAAAACTTTGAAAACCTCACATCTTATCATTACAACTTTCTCAAATCTCCATACAAAATAAAATAAACAATTCAACTTTTTCAAATCCCAAAACAAATATAATATTAAAAAATATATTCTAACAATATTTTATTCAACTTTTCAACTTTAATCTCATCTCATCTCTGAAAACAAATGAGGCCTACGATTGCTAACAAGGCAATCCGAATTTAAATTCTAATACAATTCTAGTTGAGATTGTATTTTTTGAAATTTACACAATCGTATGATTAGATGCTAATGTTTTTGTAACATTTCATCGTGAATACCTCCATCTGTCATAATTGATTCGGCATTGTCATTTCTTATTCCTTTCTTCCCTTATTCTTTTGGTGGTGGATTGAAATGATTTAAGCTTTGGAATCATTACTTTCGGATGCAACTGAAGTTGAGAAAAGGAAGACAACAAGTTTTTCCTTTTATGTGAATTTGATGCAATTTATATATAGGATCAGTCATTTTCATTTTCCTTGCATATAAAGATCAGTCAGTTGCAAGAGCTGTTCTGTATGCTGTGCATTTGAATGGAGTTGCTGATTTTGGTAATTATGTCAACTTTCCAACCATAGAAAGTGATGATGAAGCCTTGATTTTTTTCATTGCATCCTCTTGTTTGGGAGTATTAAATATATCCACTTAGATTAAATATATCTCTTGATTTGGATCACCTATGGGGTAGTTACAAGTTCTTCTCTACAGAATCTGGTGATACGCAATTCACTCACTAGTCTCACTTATAACAATGCCGGTTGTCAGTTATCCGATGGGTTGAATCCCTTGTGCATCAATGTCCAAGAATTGAAACCCATACAAAATACTCAACTGAATACACCTGGCAATAATATATATATATATAAATGCTTCATGTAGGCTAAAACTCTTGCAATGCTTGGGAATAAAGTTTCTTATTACTTATAAAAAAAAAAAGCATGCTTCATGTAGTCTATTCAAGAGTGTTTCTTCTGGTAAAGGAACAAAGTGCTTGAGGACCATAGACAACTTTTTGGGAGCTTTGACAGTGATACATAACTTTTGCTTGCTGAAGCTATTTAGCATTGGAATTGAAATTTAGGTGCCGTTTAGATAGTGAGTTGAGATGAAATAAGTTGAGATTAAAGTTGAAAGTTAAATAAAATATTGTTAGAATATTATTTTTTAATATTATTATTATTTTAGAATTTAAAAAAGTTTGAATTGTTTATTATATTTTATGTAAAAATTTGTGAAAATTATAATAATGAGATGAGATGAGATGAAACACTTTCATTATCCAAACGGGACTGAATTTTCTTGTTATGCTGCAGAAACGTTATGAGGACATTCCAGTCTTGGGGCAAAGGCAATCAGAAGAATGACTTGTTGAATTCCTTCCCTTGGCGACTTTTAAGTCCATTCTTATTTGGAAGTTTTGAGGCATCTATGTACAAGATAGATTCGCTCATGTTTGTAATAAATATTATATTCTTGGGTACATCGGACATTTTTCAAGCACGGTTCCATTCATCCTGGCTGTTTGGGAGTCTTAGAAATTTGTTATAAATTTCTGTATGGCTACTTGGATTTGTCTGGGAACATGGTATCTCCAGGTTCACTTTCTGAGACTCTGATCAGGTTCTCTCCTTTCCGCAGTCTGGTGGTTGGTTTTTACTTGGTGGTTTGTATATACTGTGGAAGCTACCCAAATTTAACCACGAGTAATGATCGTGATTTTTCTGTGGGAAACCATGGAGGTATGTGTTGATCCCTATCTTTGGAACGAGTATTTGGGCATAGCTGGACGTTCTACTGGGTGTTATGTGGTGGGGACATTGGATGAATTTAATTTAATCCTTTAAATAATTTTCGTTTTGACTACTTACTCAAAAGTCTTTAATTTTTTTTTATCTTTATCTATGAGATTTTAGGCATAATCGAAAAAAAAATGTGACAATTCAAGAAAAACTGGTGTTTATAGGAGAAGGGAAACTTAACAGACAAAGGGTCTGGTAGGAGTTTTAAAAAGTGCTTCAATATCATTAGAAGCTATTTAATAGAAGAAGTAAATTGTTTGGGTATTATATATTAACGCATTTTTAATTTCAAATAAGTTAAGTGTTTTTGAGGAAAATACCCATACAATTTTAATATAATTTTGATATTTTTCTTCAAATGTGCTTTTTTAAATAGTGCAAAATGTAATTTAAATTTTAAAAAAATTATCAATAGAAGAAAATACTTATATAATTTTAAGATAATTACAACTTTTAAACTTTTAAAGATATGGACATAATCTTTAAAAATTTAAATAATCGTTATTCCTATCTTAAAGTGTTTTAAACATATGATTACTAAATAGTAAATAATTTTTTAATAATAAAGCTTATTACTTAAATTATAAGTTATAAATTATATTTTTCACCACTTCTAATACATACACAAAATAATAAATTAGAGAACAAGAAATATAAGCAAAGATTAAAGCTACGACCCACGTTGTGAGTCCCGCTCCCTCATCCCGCTTGAGCTGGCATGCCCACTTGGCATTAATTTAATAATTTAAAAAAAACATGAGAATGTCCAAAACAAATCCTGTGTCTTCCATTTTGGATGAAACGAAGGTTCAAAAGCTCCTGCTCTGAAATCCCTCTTTAAAATGAAGCTCCTATCCTCTATCGCTTCCTCCTGCACCAATCACGAGTCTGCGCGGCAAACTCAGCCCCTCGTCCCCCTCAACAGCCCAGTCCCTCCCCGAAGCTCCTCTGCTCCGAAATCCCTCTCTGCTTCATTTCTTCCCCGCTGCGTCCTCCTCCATCGCCTCCCTTGGCACTGACCACGAGTCCGCGCGGCAAACTCAGTGCCTCATCCCCCTCGACAACCCCCTCCTCGAAGCTTCTGTCGTAGCCCCTCAAAGAAATTCGAGACCCAACCTCGACTCTTCTTCCATTTCTTTTTGTTTTTCTTCTTCTTTATTGAAAAGTTTCTTTCTTTTTCCCAAAAAGCTTTTTTTTTTTTTTTTTTGGTTATGGGCGAACCTCAGCCCTCAATCCTTCCTTTTTCTGGCTCAAAAAAATTTTTAGTTTCAGTCGGCATTTGTTTTGGGCGAACCTTAGCCGATTATAAGTATGGATGCTTTTATTATTACATTTTATATTGTGTATATATGCTCTCTTTTTTTTTTGTTACATATATTCTATATTTTGTTTAGCTTGTAGGCACTTACAGAAAATGTGGTCGTCACTAGACCTAAAAAAAAAATCATTTTCAAGAGACAAACTCCAATAGATATTGTGTGTGTAAAATAAAATATAAGATGTATACCATAAAGATTTAGGTTGATTCATTTGTCGTATCCACCATGAATATTTATACTAATTTAAGAATAATTAATAAAATTACTTTCCAAAATATTTAATAGAAATAAAGAAATTAGTTTGTTTCAAAGTCTAAAAAGGACCACAATCCAAGTTTATAATTTGTGGGGGGAGACGATACTCATGTCACGGCATGAGTCGCCCTCTGGCCTCTCCTTTCCCACCATATGGTCTTTGGAGGTGCCTGCCAACTTGCATACGTATCCATCAACTCAAAACAACTATGCTTATTTAACATCTTCTTGTTCCAAAAATCATGCATTAACACAGAGTCTATACGTCATTTACTTTCTACCATTACAAAAAGTAACCAACTAAACTTATACATCTTTTAACTAGCTAGAATTTAAATAACACCTACTCCAACAAGTTTATACATCCTTCACTTTTTACTATTACAAAAAATAACCAAGCAAGCATGGTGGTATTTCCAGGTCTTACCAACAAAACTTTTTTTGTCCAATTTGCAAAATCAACAAATACATATTAGCAAACAAAGATTACCATATGATTTTCCAAAAACAAACCATATTTCGGTATAATAATTGGAGCTTCAAGGAGGGGGTTGTCGAGGGGGATGAGGCTCTGAGTTTGCCGCGCGGACTCGTGGTCAGTGCCAAGGGAGGCGACGGAGGAGGACGCAGGGGGGAAGAAATGGAGCAAAGAGGGATTTCGGAGCAAAGGAGCGTCGGGGAGGGACTGGGTTGTCGAGGGGGATGAGGGGCTGAGTTTGCCGTGCGGACTCGTGGTCGGTGCCGAAGGAGGCGATGGAGGAGAGGATCTTCGTTTCAGAGAGGGATTTCGGAGCAGGAGCTTTCGGACCTTCGTTTTATCTAAAATGGAAGATGCGGGATTCGTTTAGGACATTTTCGTGTTTTTTTTTTAATTATTAAATTATTGCCACGTGGGCAAGCCAGCTCAAGCGGGATGGGGGAGCGTGACTCACTGCGGGAGTTGTAACTTTATCCATAAGCAAACAAATGGAAATTAGAATGGGTAGTGCTACAGCTCACGCTGGGGGCTTCGCTGGGGATATAGTGTTTTTTTTTGTGTTTTTTTAAAAATTATTTTTTATATAAATTTTTTAATACTTTTTAATATTTTTAAAAAATAAATAAATTTAGAATATTATTAAAAAATACTTCCTTAATCAAAAATTAAAAAAAAAATCATTAAAAAATACTTCTTTAATGAAGTAAAATAAAAAATATTTTTTAATAATTTTTTTTTAACTTTCTGATTAAGAAAGTGTTTTTTAATGATGTTCTAAATTCTCAACGAGGCTCTAGCTTTTTCTTCTTAAATTTAAAATATTATTAAAAAATATTTCTTTAATCAGAAGTAAAAAAATTATTAAAAAATAATTAATTAATTAAAATAAAAAATTATAATTTTTTAGTTTATTTCATAATTAAAGAAGTATTTTTTAATAATATTGTAATTTTTATTTTATTTTTAAAAATTTTTAAAATTATTAAAAATATCTATATAAAAAAAGAATTAAAAAAACACATAAAAAAAAGACATAATCTTTGCATCCGCCCCTGTTCATGCATTATCCAACACACACCCTATGTAGCAACAACGCACCGTTTCATTATTGAGATTTAGACGAATCCGAGAGAATGAGAGAGAGCGAGAGGATAAGAGAGAGAGAGTCGAGAGGGCTGAGATGAGAGAGAGTCGAGATGAGAGAGAGCGAGAGGATGAGAGAGAGCCGAGATGAGAGAGAGAGTTGAGGAGAGAGAGAGAGTCAAGGAGAGAGAGATGATCTGATGAAAGAGAGAGCTGAAGAGAGAGAGGAAGAGAGAGCAAGTCTGGTGCACGAAAAAGAGAAAAAAAAAAGAAGAAGAAGAGAGTAGGAGGTTCAGTCATGTAGGGTATGCAAAGTGTGCACCCCCATAGTAGGCTGAAGCATAGTATTACTAAAAAAAAATAAAAAAAATACTAGAGATCAAACGGGAGCCGCATGTGGGGACTTTAGAGATCAAACGGGAGCCGCATGTGGGGACTTTAGCATTTTCCAATTATAATACTTGCTGCCTAACAGTAACAGGGAACTGTATAGCACGTGCCTTTGAAATACAGCACGGGGCTAGGGCTTTTTTTTAATTCATTTTCATTTTCAGAGGCTCCCAAATTTGGGTTCTGTTTCTCTGTTGTGCCGTCGCCCGCTTTGGTTCGCTCTCTCGCCCACTTAACATTCTAGGGTTTCTGATTTATCCCCAACTCCCAGGATCTCAGATTCACAATATTGATTTTGTTCGTTTAGTTCTGTATCGCAGGGTTAACCATTGGAGAAGCAGATAAAAATAGAGAGCTCCACCCATGAGGTAATCTCTCTTCTTTCTTGCGTTCACCCTCCCCTTTTGTGTATTACGTGCGTTTTATCTAAATATATCTTTCTGTATTTGGCGTTATTATGACAGTAAGCTTCAGAGCGATACACTTAGGGAGGTAATTTCCCAGGTCGTAAACAACGCGAAGGAGAAGAAGCGTAACTTTACGGAAACCGTGGAGCTTCAAATCGGATTGAAGAACTATGATCCCCAGAAAGACAAGCGCTTCAGCGGTTCCGTGAAGCTTCCTCACATCCCTCGCCCTAAGATGAAGGTTTGCATGCTCGGTGACGCCCAGCACATTGAACAGGTAACCCAACCCAACCCAACTGACCTCTGTCCCAATTTTATCCCTCGTGTGTGGCTGTGCTGTGCAAATTTACACTTCGAGGACATATATATTCTGACTGGAGTTGCTTGTACAGCAAAGCTTAATACTTTGTGTATTTTTTCTGTTCTTAATCACCGCAGGCTGAGAAGATAGGATTGGAGTATATGGATGTTGAAGGGTTGAAGAAGCTCAACAAGAACAAGAAACTGGTCAAGAAGCTCGCCAAGAAGTACCACGCGTTTTTAGCATCCGAGTCCGTCATTAAGCAAATTCCTCGTCTTTTGGGCCCTGGTCTTAACAAGGCAGGCAAGTAGCTGATTTGTTTTTAACTCTTTTTTTTTCCGTCTCTCTCTTCATGCTATTAAGCATTGGGTTAAGTTTCACTTATTGGTTTTAGCGTAAGCTCTTTAGGATTTAGAATTCTGGATATGTTGCTTTGTAATGTATATAAATTTATACTCGTGACAAAGAAGCTTGGTGGCTTGTTCTGTCCTTAAATTAATTTATTGTGATTGTAAGTCTGCAAATCGCTCACGCCTACCTTCGTTCACAGGTAAGGATTCCGTCTGTTCAGCTTTCAATCTCAACGTATGCATTTTCTTTTCGCAAAAGTGGTAGCACATATCGAAGGCTTACGGGTGGTTTTGTCAAAACCCGATGAGCTCAAAAGCTGTGTGAAATCATGAATCATTATCATCTTCAAGCAATATCCTCTTGATGTAGCTTTTCTTGTTTGCCTGAGGATTTTTAATAGGATGATGAAACATTCTCTGAAACCTATTTCCCCAGCACTTATAAAAAAAAAGTAAGTCTGTTACTAGCACAAATCATGGCACTTGTTTCATTATTTGCAAACATTTGGGCATGAGGCTGCACCTAAGAAAAGGGCAAGAAGCTGTAAAGTTGTCTGTTTAGTTTGAATTTTTTAGGTATTCGTTCCTAAAATCTTTTCAATATTCTCATTTGTAGCTCTAGTGGATTTCTGATTTTTGGAAAATATGAAGTACTTGGATATTTTAGAGAATGTTAATTTACTGATTGACGGGCTTTTCTTTGTGGTCTCTAACTTAGAGGCTTTCTTGTTGTTATTGCCATCATAACAATATAATTGCTACATACCATCGGCTAGATTATAGTTTATGACGTCAATGTGAATGCAGGTAAGTTTCCGACACTGGTGAGTCATCAAGAAACTCTGGAGTCAAAGGTTAATGAAACAAAAGCCACAGTGAAGTTTCAACTCAAGAAGGTTCTCTGTATGGGTGTTGCTGTGGGGAATTGCAGTATGGAGGAAAAGCAACTTTTCCAGAATGTGCAAATGAGTGTCAACTTCCTTGTCTCATTGTTGAAGAAAAATTGGCAGAATGTGAGGTTCATTCTTACATTATTTGTGCTTTATATTCTCACTATCCAGTGGTAATTAATTTTGTGCATTTGCTCTTGTGCTTAAAATAGGTGAGGTGCTTGCATCTGAAGAGTACCATGGGACCTGCAATCCGCCTCTATTAAGTTCATTTTGCTGTTTGCGAGAGTTATTTCATGAGAGAGAGAACCTGCTTACAAAGAAATACACGAGAGAGCATCATTTTTTTAAGCATTGCGGCTGAGGGCCTTTTGTTTCCTTTGTTTGGACTCTTAAGCTTCAAAGTTTAGTTATTAACTTCTTGGTGTTAATTTTGTTTCAGTTTGATGGTTGTACTTGGGGTATAATTGGTATTAAATAAATTCTATTTTACTCATATAAAAGGAGCATTGTTTTAGTTTCATGGTATTGAAGTAAAGAAAATGAGTTTTAGAGAAGGGAAAATGCTATTATGCCTCGTCATTTTGACTGTTTATGTATTTAATTTTTTAAATATATATATATTTTGCTTAATAGCTAAGGAAGTGACTTTTTAGTATATTGATGTATTTTTTTTAATTTTTTAAAAATATTTAAATATGTTTAAAAAATGCAAAAAAGAAAATAAAAGAAAAATAAAATGTGTAATTTGTACTAGGGCACTGGGTGGCACACTAGCAGCTCTCTAAGATTAAGTCTGGATAGTGAGATGAGATGAATTCAGATAAAAGTTGAAAGTTGAAAAAAATATTATTTTTAATATTATTATTTTTTTAAAATTTGAAAAAGTTGAATTGTTTATTATATTTTATATTAAAATTTGAAAAAATTATAATGAAGCGATAAGATAGGTTGATAGTATTTTTCAATTTAAATTGAGCCTTAGAGAAATGCTGGGTAGACCATTGAGCATTTGCACCGATTGATGTATTTTTGTTTTTTGGTTTTCCCTTAAAGATTAAGGCCCCGTTTGTTTACACAAAACTACTATCTCATCTCATCTCATCTTATTTCAATTATTACAATTTTTTCAAATTTTCATGTAAAAATATAATAAATAATTCAACTTTTTCAAATTTCAACATAAAAATAATACTAAAAAATATATTTTATTAATATTTTATTCAACTACTATTCAAAACATCTTATCTCATCTCATCTCATCTGTGTATCCAAGCGGGGTCTAAGAAATGTACTGAAAGCAAAAAAGAAAAAAGGAAATATTTTATTAAATGGAAGCTTGATGGAAGCATTTACAAAGCATATGGAAGCAAATAACAAGTACTGGCCGTCTCGTTCTTATAAAAAAAAAAAAAAAAGTACTGGCCGTCTCGTCTTGATCAGGCGTTGTGATGAGCTGCTAGCCCTAGGATCAAAATCATTCAGAACTCTTAAATCGTAGAATATTTTATAGATCAAGAGCTTGTAGAAATCCACCTAGCCCTAGGGTTTAGGAGGAGGAGGAGCTTGAAAAGGAGAAATCCCAAGGCTAGTTAGTGAGGAACCAAAAAACGATAAGCAGGTGTTTTGTCGGTTTTGAGAAGCCCAAAATGTTGGTCAGGCCCCCCTGGTTTTTTATTTTCATTGAACAATGCATAAACAAAACCATCGATGGGTTTTGTTGGTTGAGCCGGAGTCCCCTGTCGCCTAACTATCCGTCTCATAAAATTCTGATTATAAGTGGCTGCAAGTGCGGGAGTCGTGAATCTACCATTCCCAGCAGAAGGCCAGCCACTCGCACCCACCACCAAACGTATTCCCGCCAGATTTTCTCTCGTCAATGCAGTAACAAATGCATCTAACAGCGCATCAAGCATGTTCCAATAAACATTATTACCATCATGAATAACAGGTTTGTGTGCAGAGAATGTGGCGAAGTCTTGTTGAATGAGACCTGCTGCATGGTAACGATATGGATAGACATTCACCATAAGTACTGGTGAAAACTTATAGCCAGCTATTGCTCGGAGGACTTCTACCATAATTTTTCTCGTCCCAGCCTTAAAGATACCCTGTGAAGGTGGGAAAGTTCCTCCCAAAACGGATGTGGAAACTGCAATGGTGACCTTTATGCTGCCTTGGTCAAAACGCCGGAGTACTTCCATGATGTTTTTCATTGCCGGTATGACGAACTCGCTGTAGGGGCTGAGAATTGCATCGTCTCCAATCACAACATATTCGATAGGCATTTTGGAAATGTAGGGCCTCACATTCGTTTTATACCACGTTCCTGCATTGTCGTTAGTATTATCTGCAACCATGGGTAATTCTTCATTCGCAATGCCAATACTTACGGCAATGTTCTGGTTGACTAGAGCGTCCATCATCCAATTATTGGAACTCAGAAGCCTTACTTTCTTGAAACCGTACTTGTGCAAGAGTTGAACTGTAGTTTTCGGGTCAGGGATGTCGGTTCCTGACGTTCCAAGGCAAACACCTAAACCATCAACGTCTGCCACTGCGGTGCCAATATGGTTATGAACGGCTGCCAAGCCAGACAGAATAAGCGCAATCCAAATACGCGACATCAAATTTGTTGGTGAACAGTACCTGTTTTATGCATGGAAACATATATGCATTACTAATTAGCTAGAATCCATCACCAAATTTAAACAAGCTAGGGACCAAGTTATTTATGCATGTTCTTGATCGGTCATAAAATTTCTATATATATCATAATCATGCACATCAACATGAATGTCAAATATCAGCACATTGTTTTATCGATCGATATCTGCATTTGTCTTGCCATCATCGATATTCCAAATTCCTCCGATCCTCCTCATCTTCTTCCTTCCTTACCATGCATGATACTCATCCTAATTAAGGCCATTTTCAGATCCTTCTTCCTTCTATTGATGAACATGACACGAAAGCCATCGAATGGGAGGGGAGAGCCTAAGAGCCTAAAATTAATTAGAATCTGAATGCATTAATTAGTGTAATTAGCGGTGTGACGAAGTTGATTGTTTTTGCGCTTGCGAGACTTCAATTATTCAAGGACATTAATGAATAAGTTAAGTTTCACAAAATAATAATAATACATGATCAAAGGGATTGAAAGAGAGCATCTAACATATTTCATGATGATCACCTGAATTTTGTGATCAATGCCATCGTTTTGATGGAAAAAGGGACCTCCAAGGAGCTGTCGTCGGGTCCTTCTTCTACTTCAAAGCATATGTCGTTGGAGTTTTTCTGGTAAAAGCTTTTTCCAGAAAAAGGAGTTTGATTAAAGTTGGCGAGAATCGGAAGTACAATAAAAAAAGGACTTGATAAACATGTTAAACCATGTTTCAGATCGTTGTACATTTGTCTCTTTTAAACCCTTTTTACAGTGAACATTGTTAACCGCAATTTACTATATATGATCGAACTAATTAAGTTTGACGTCGAGAATATTATTCGTCGATTTTGATTAACAGCCACCCATATAAATGATCCGGTGGCAACTGTCAGCTTTGAAGACTGTTCGTTAATTCATTGTTTGTTCTTAAGAGAGAAATACGAGTTTTCATCTTTTTAATATTTTCTTTTCATTATCTCTTGACTTTACATTAATTAATATTTAAAAAATTATTTATCAGTTTTTGTCATTTTGGAAGGGGGTATTTGTTGGTTGAATTGAGTGCAGCTTTATCACAAACTTTTTAAAACTAATTATTACAATTTGTTTAAATTAAAAAAAAAATCAAAATTTTTAAATAAAATAATATTATAAAATTATATTCTTACAATATTTTAATTTTATAATATTTTTTATTTTCTCTCTCATTTCCTAAAATCTAAAAAATACTAAACTCAAACTATAATAAATGTGCTCTTTATAAGATTTTAAGGTAGCTCCAATTGTATTATTGACTTATCTTTTTAGGATATAGATCATATGGTTCGGACCTTCTATTGGAGTGTTACAAATTAATCAAATTATATCTTGTAAGCATTTTAGTAGGTGTGGTTTATACACGAATTTGAGACTAAAATTTTTCTTATTGCATACGAAAGCGCGCAATAGGTTTTCTTTATGAAAACGGTATGTTTAGCGTTAACTTTATCTTTGTGGGTTTATACACCAAAAGATTAAAATAATAATAATAATAATAATAATTTTTCTATAATTATTTTATAAGTCGATATGAAATGGAAGATATATTTATAAAATTAAATTTTAATTTTAATAAAGTGATATAATTAAATTAATGAATTATAAAATAATTATAAACAAGTTATATATGCCATTATTATAATTAAGTTATTACCAAGCTGGAAATATGAAACATTAACAAACCAAAAAGGTTGCAGTTTTACTTAGATATTAAAGGTGCTTCAAGTATTTGGGGACGATCAATTTTAATTAACGTCTCAACAATATTGAATTCTATCACATGAATCTTGAGTATATTTTACTCCAAGATTGCTTGTGACATGACTTGGACAAACCGAAAAGGCAGCAATATTGAGTTTCGGCTTCGTTTGGATCCTTAACCCAATTCAACTCATCTCAACTCATCATTACAACTTTTTCAAATTTCAATATAAAATATAATAAACAATTCAATTTTTTCAAATTTCAAAATAATAATAATACTAAAAATTAATATTCTAACAATATTTTATCATCTCAACTCAACTCGATTCAACTCAGTTCAACATCCAAACACAGTTGTGTGACTTGACCTAACAAATCCTATGTCCGAAATGCAAACTCGAAGCTGTATGATTAATGAATGATTTGTCTACCATTAAGATGCTAACAAAGATGAAAATACAAGAGCTCCATAACAGATGAGTTCGTGGCTACAAGCTCATGTTACTTTTTCTTTTAATTAAGCCTCTATAACGTTATACAAAGACAAGCTATTATTTTGAGTCAAAGAATTCATGTCACTGAAGAAAATATATAGGAATTAACACATAGCCAATTGGAGCAAAACATGAATGACCTGATCTTAGCTGTGTGGTAGACGATGGGGAAGGCATAATTAGCATTAAAACTACTGATTTGCCATGCATGAAAGTATTAAATATTGGAGCCACATACTTGGCAGCAAATCCTATTTATCACTCAAGAACGAAGCACATCATGGATGTTGATTTCCATTTTGTCAGAGATAAAGTTGCTGCTAAAAGTCTTAGTGTTTCCTTCATCAGCTCAAAAGACCAAATTGCGGATATTTTTACAAATTAAAACCCTTAGTTTCTGAAAACTTTTTTCATTTTAGAACGAGTCTTAATGTGTTTGATATCCCATTGGACTCGAGAGGGAGCGTATTAAGATAGATGATACAAATATTCTAGAAGAACCGTAGACAAGTTTTCTCTCCTGTAATGTAACCGTTTTTATTCTTTTTCCTGTTGTATAAATAAATACCTCATGAAATGCAAATGATATACAAGGAAAATTCCTCAATTCATTTCTCTGTTTGAAAGAACTTTTACACTGACACCAGAACTTAGCCAAAGCTGCGTCACTTCTTAAATATAACATGTTTTGATGACAACAAAAGACCACACAAAAATCAGCACTGAGAAACATAAAATATTTCGACTAAAGAAATCCCCAGAAATCACACAACCCATCTGCCATGTTCTATAGCCTGTACAGGCACGTTCATAAGCATATCTTAGTATCAGAATTAGAGTCGTGAACTTGAACCAGGTTGAGTTTTAATCCAAACACCCTGATCTTATGGTTTCCTAAACTGGCACCATTTTGCTGAATGCTCAATATTTTGTAATATTTCTATTGAAAGAGAAAGATATGTCGCTTAATGGAATCAGCCCATTTCCTTTTGGACCTCATTGTATCATCACTCACAACAAAAAATTTGTCTCTTGGCAAAGCAACTAGTAAAAGCTTTCCAACTGCTGACCTATAAAGATCATAAAAGTAGATCTGCACCAGCATGATCACCCATGTTTCATGAGGCAGTATGGCACAATCAGGACAGAACTTCAGTACCTGATCAGCTTAAAAACAAAAAAAATGGCCATAATATGAAGTCTTGTCCAACCCAAACAACCAACATCACCAACCTGCAGACATCTATGAGGGCATAGAGATTTCTATCAGTCTCCACCATGTGTATTCTGTTCTCATTTTGTAGCTGTGTTTTGGCCAACACTGGCCATCGATCTAGGCCTTGTAACACAGGCAGTAGATTGTCAAATCAGACAGGCACCCATAGAACTCAACAATTTTTATCAGGATTAAGCTGGTCAATTTGAGCTGGTTTGAGACATCAATACAATAGTTTAGGTTATCTTATCACGAGTGTTGTTATGTATTTGTGCATTAACATATCAAGTTTATCTCATGTAAGGTCCGGAAGCAGGCACCGAGATCAAGTTGGTATTAAGGATTTATATTAATATATAACAGGAATCACTGAACAAGGATATCAACTACGGACAAAGGGTACTTCACACTTCTCTCCAAAACAGTGACCCACAACTTGTGAAGGCATCAACGTTGGCTCGTCAAGAATGAAGTTCTCTCCCCAGCACCCCCGGTCAAAAATAAATAAAATAAAATAAAAAAGAGCATCTTTATCAACTTCCATCAAAATCAAATCTTCTTCGTTCCATTAATCACTAGACAACGCATAAAAACCCATATCCTATTCTTCTCGAAAAATTGAAAATTGTCAGTAGTTCAATTTCTTTTTCCTCTGTTGATATCGACGAACTAGTCAATATCCATTAAACAAAGAAGTCCCATAACGATCCCAAGGTGGAAGACCCACCGTAAAAATGAAGAAAACGTGGGGGAAGATCAAATATGAAAAAGAGCCAAATTGCCTTTTCCTGAAATAGCAAAAAGGGGAGGGAATTTTGTGAGTACTTGGACGCAAATTTCGGTCAGTTGGATGGCCTCGGGGGAAGGAGATGGAGACGGAGACGGCGAAGAAGATGTAGAGGCTTCGTAGAAAGCAGAAGGCAAAGAAGCAGTAGTTAGAAGCCTCTGGTTATGTTGGATTCGACTAGCCAAGTTTGGCGCCAGGCGCTGAATCGGCGATCTCGCCATCTCTTTGTCCGACTTTCATTGTTCCTTTTTCTCAGAGCGCCGCGCACCATATTCTTTAGCTTTGATTATTTGGGCCCGTGAAAATAGCCCAAGTCCACTGGGCCCATGGTCACAATGTCGACTAAACTGCTTGTCGTTCACAGCAGTCAGGGGACAGGTGCTGTCTTGGTTAGTCTCCCAGGACCTCTCGGCATTTTATCGAGCGCTTGGCCTTCCTCAACATATAAGCCCCTATTCCGTGACTCCGTCCGGTAGCTGAGACAAAAGGTGAACTCCCGAATCTTACCTCTGCCCGTCTAATCTGGTTGTAAAATTCTTGTTCTTCTAATCTCTATATTCTATATCGTCCTCAGAGGAATACTTTTTTTTCCCTTTCTCTTTTTGGGTCCACTGTTCAATCAAAGAGTTCTCAACCAAGTCTTTGTTTTGTGCTTCAAATTATCAGCATAGAGAACTCATTGCCGATCTAATGCTTTCTTCTTGTTGTATTGAATGAATCTTTCCAGACTGTAACAGAACAGAAGCGAAAGCGAAAAAAAAAAAAAAAAGGCAGGGCAGTCACTCGTCCAGCGGAGAGCAGAAGTTTGAAGTACGAAGACTAGAGATCTCAGACAAAAGCAAGGGTTTCGTAGAGCTACTGCGGCAACTAACCGTTTGTGACTCCATATCTGACAAGGATTTCGAGAATCGATTTCTTGAGATCAGCTCCCTTGGGGATGACCACGTTATTTGTGTCGTAGAAGATGAATCTTCTGGGAAGATCATTGCAACTGGGAGCGTGTTCATCGAAAAAAAGTTTCTGAGAAATTGTGGGAAAGTTGGGCACATCGAAGATGTTGTGGTTGACTCCAATGCTCGGGGGATGCAATTAGGCAAGAAAGTAATTGGGTTCCTCGCGGATCATGCTCGCTCAATAGGGTGCTATAAGGTGATTCTCGACTGCAGTTTGGAGAACAGGGCATTTTACGAGAACTGTGGTTTCAAGCAGAAAGAAATCCAGATGGTCAAGTATTTTGTATGATCACTGATTTCTCCATATTAATTGCACTGCAATTTTTCCTTCGAACATTTTATTAGATGGAAGCTTGATTACAACAATTTACAAAGCATATGAAAACAGGCACAAAGTAGCACTCTGAATGCGTTATAAGCTGCTTTCATGAATAGCATCAAAATCCCCAAGAATTCTATAGGATCTTCCTAGAGTTCGCATTTGAATTCATATTTCAAGTTGTTCTATCCATCTTCGCATCCGTCCTAGGATTCAGGATTAGATTTAATAACAGGAGGAAACATAGGAGATTGAGGAACTACAAAATGATAAACAGGTGTTTTGTCGGTATTGAGAAGCCCATAATGTTGGTCAGTACCTACGCGTTTTTTATTTTCATTGAACAATGCATAAATAAAACCATCAACGAATTTTTCTGGTTGAGCCGGAGTCCCCTGTTGCCTGACTACTCGTCTCATAAAATTCTGATTGTAAATGGCTGCAAGTGCGGGAGTCGTGAATCTTCGATTCCCAGCAGAAGGCCAACCACTCGCACCCACAACTATACGCAATTGGTTTCCCCTATTCTCTTTCGCCATTGCAGAATAAAAAGCATCCACCAACACGTCCAGCATGTTCCAATAATTTTTGCCGTTGTCGTGATAATAAGGTTTGTGTCCAGAGAATGTCGCGAAATCTTGTCGAATGAGACCTGCTGCATGGTAACGATATGGATAGGCATGCACCATAAGTACTGGTACAGACCTACCCTCGGATATGCTTTGGATCACGTCTACCATCATCTGTCTCGTCTCAGCCTTAAATATACCTCTCGAAGGTGGAATTGTTGCTCCCAAAACCGACGTCGACACCGCCGTGGTCACCTTTATGCTATCTTGGTCTGACAGCAAAAGCACTTGCTTCAAGTTTCTCACTGCAAGTGCAACCCACTTGGCGTAGGGACCTGGAATGGCCTCGTTTCCGACGACGATATATTCAATGGCGACTTTAGAAATGTAAGGCTTCACATTCGTGGAATACCATTCTTCCGCACTGCTCAGAGCAGTTCCAATATTTGGTAATTCATCATTTCCAATGCCAATACTCACTGCAATATTTTGGTTGATTAGAGCATCCATCATCTTAAGATCAGGTTTGAAAAGTCTGATTTTCTTGAAACCATAGCTATGGCAGACTTGAACTGTAGTTCTTGGGTCGGGGATGTCGTTTCCTAACGTTCCATAGCAAACACCTAAACCATCAAAGTCTGCTACTGCTGTGCCAATAAGGTTGTGAACGGCTGCCAAGCCATATAGAATAAGCGCAATCCAAAAACGTGACATCTCTTTTGTTGGTGAACACCTGTTTTATATAAACATAAATTTTTACTAGTTAGAATTCATCAACAAAACAAAGGACAACATTTTTATTTGGATGCTAGATCCTGTTAGAGCAATATTGTCAATCAGCACTTTGTTGTTATACCAACGCAATGCAACTACGTACTTTCGATCCTAATTAATGTTCCTCCTCTCGCTAAACATTCAAAGGTCTAGGAAGCCATCATAATAGGTCTCCAGAACACTGATTAGGAAGATAAGAATAAAAATACACAATGATCTCTAGAGGATCCTCTTCCAGCCATTGAAACTGTAGCATACTTTTCTGGTTTCGCTAGCTTCTCAAATCTAAACCCATTCTCTCTCTCGCTAAATTAACCAAAAAAATCCATTTGAATTGTTGACACAATCCAAATAAAAAATAAAATTTTTTGTTTCCCAGAAAATAATGTTAGGATCTGAATGCATTAAGTTTCATAAAATGATGTTACATGTAAGGATTGAAAGAGAGATCACCTGATCTTTGTGATAACTTTTCGATGTTCGAAGGAAAGGAGAAAGGGGAGCTCCAAATCCAATGAGCTGTTGAGTGCTTCTTTCAAGACATGGGTGGGGGGGATTTTGATAAACATATCTGAAATAGGCTGATTTGATTATATAGGGAACATTGTTAACCGCAATTTACTAAATGTAATCGAGCTACTAACTAAAGTATTGAAGTAGGAAACTCTTTGTTTATCTTTTACTAACAGCCACCCGTATCAGTCCATTGCCAAGTGTCCACGAACAGTACCGTCCATAGATGTTTTCGGCAACTGCAGACCTTTTTTAGGGACAATGGATCGAACATTCTAGGTCAATGGCCACCATTCGTTTCCTTTGTTGCATTTGCTTAATGGGCATCCATCATATTGCCAAAGTTGCTATAATTTCTGATTGCAAGTCGATCCTGAGGTTGAACATTGAAGATATGTATCCTTTTGCTTCGCTTCTTTTGCCTTCTTATGTGGTGAAGAAAATTGAAATTTTTTCCAATATTAGAGTCAATTAATTAATGTTTTCTAGTTGAGATATCCAATTACCAATGTATAAGCTTATAAGTATTAACAACTGCTTATCTATAATTCTCAAAGCATGAAGCTTTTATTCCAATGAGACCATATCATTAACTGTCATGCTTTGTTTTTAGTAAATAAAAATTCAAATAATAAATATCATTAAGCTTATAAAATAAAAAATTATATCTCAACAATTATATTTTAATCTGATTTAAAATTCAAACATAAAAAATAAAACGTTTAATTAAATTGCTAATTTTATTTCAGCTTTGCTACGTACACACGCCGTTGTGTACCGTTCGAGGAACCGGCTGACGTGGCCAATATTATTTATATTAAAAAAAAAAAAAAACCAAAAACAGAGACAGAAATCAATCCCATCCTCAACACCAAAATCGTCCCAGTTGCTACAAATCCCCCAGCGCCAAAATCTTTGGAGCTAAATTCACGGCTTGCTTGTGCCCCCAACCAACGATCAATATTCCCACCACATGAAAGAAACCTTTTACGACCGTGATATAGATACCCAAGATTCTACTGGCATTTTAAGAATTTAAAACAAAAAGACATTGAAGGAGAAAATGAGCCATGGACAAGATTATTGGATAGAAAATCAGTCTCACTGGCAAAGCAAACCAAAGAAAAAAGCTGTAGTGTCGGTTACCACTTGCAAAAGGGGTCTCACTTGCAAAGTAAACCAAAGTCGGCTTGGCCGGAAAATCCAAATCCAAATCCAAAAAAAAAAAAAAAGTTAGAAGATGCAAACAAGTAGATGAGCCGAACCTGTCTTCGTGGTCATTTATGGGGAAGTTTGATCCCGAAATCATCTCAGTTCCGTGGGTAGAAGATGCGCAGTAGACATGTTCTCTGTGGAAAAGAAAAACTGTGCACATTGATTTGGACATAAGCGAAACGCCCCGTTTTATTTTGGCCGTGTACGCCGGGTTCCCAACCACGGGTGCAAGTAGCTTTTTTC
>QEOT01004626.1:201170-215389 GCA_003123785.1 Pterocarya stenoptera
ATAAGAATGCTCTAAATAGTTTCTCCACTCTATTCACCACCCTTACAGGCATAGGAAACAAAGATAAGAAATAAGTGGGGAGATTAGTGAGAGTGCTCTTGATGAGAGTGATGCGGCCCCCTTTTGATAAATACATTCGTTTCCATCCAGCCAACTTTTTCTCTATCTTCTCCACTACCCCATCCCATATAACTCTATTCTTGAAAGTTGCTCCCAGCGGAAGATAATACATAATTCCCTGTGAACTACCTAAAACCTTCCAACTGTCAGATGTATTGGGCTATTGGTTCTGAGCAGGATGGAATGAATATCTATAAATGACCACTGAAGGGGTGGGAGGGAAGAATAAAGTTTATATCCATAACCATGTTGTTTGAGGTTTTATGTAATCTATATCTGGAAATTGCTCAAATGATGAAACTGGACATCAAGTAATCATGATGCTTATGAAACAGAGTCATGTACTTTGACAGTGCTGTGGCCGTTAAAGAAAGTATCTGGAAAGGAATTCACATATAGCTTTGAATAACTCCTCGCTAAGATAGTTTTACATGGAAATTAATGCCAAGAATTTAGGCAAAAAATTTCTCAGTTAAATGTATAAATTGATCCCTTTTACTTACATCTTGGTCTTACCTATCAAAAAAAAGAAAGAAAGAAAACTTTCATCTTAGGGTTTTTTTCTTGAGTACTTTGAGTTCTTGGGCTAAAGCTTTTGTAATGGCAGATAATTTTCTGAATCTGTTTTAGCTTTATGGTGGCAGTTTTCTTTTTTCTTTTTTGGTTCTGGAAGTTGTAGGTATTTCCTTTGTATACGTCCTGTGTACTTGGGCTTATGCCTTTTTCTTTGAATAAAATTTATTACTTATAAAAAAAACATCTTGGTTTCATCACAGTATGTATTCAACGATGGACAAATGGATCTTGAAAGGCTTAAAGATCTTGTTCATGTTGTTGGAAAGCAGAGGCTTGTCTTGGACCTTAGCTGCAGAATGAAGGTATTAAAGCAATTTTACAATGTGTTCAATTTATGCATTGGGTAATTTTTTTTAATAAGTATTTATGCATTGGGTAATTGGGTTCCATCTTGAGGTTTCAATGGAAAATGTCCTCAGGCAGGAATTTGTGACATGTTACAAACTTGAGTTTGAACAAGGTTTTGCGCCATTTTTTTTAAAATTATTTACAGTTGTAATGGTCACTTGGACATATGAGTGCTCAAGGGTCAGATGGTCTAGTGCAAGTAAGGATAAGAAAAGACAAAATTTTACACAAAAAGGGTCGTGCATTAGGAATCAGAATCAAAATAATAAATTTGATTTTCTTTTATGAGGGTCCACCTCTTCGTTCATCTTGGTTATTGAGTTCCAATTATCATCTTTTATATGCTGTGTTTGATTTGCAGGAAGGTAAATATGCAATTGTTACTGATAGATGGCAGAAGTTCACTGATGTATATCTTGATGAGAAAATATTGGAGTTTCTAGCCCGCTATGCAGATGAGTTTCTGGTCCATGGCGTTGATGTTGAAGGGAAAAGGTAAGTCTTACATGCTGCTATCTCTAATTTAATCGCAGTGTTTTACCTATGCCTTAAACTCTGACTCCCATACTAGGTTTTGAGAAGTGTCTAGTCATCTTCAGATATTATGACATTTATAATAGAACGTGACGGTAGGGTTCCAGATGGTTAGTCTGAGAAAGAAGAAAAAGATTAATTGACAATAGAGATCGCATATGTCCATTCTTTCAAGGAAACTTATTCAAGATAATTTGATTCCTATTGTTTTTGTTGTTACAGGCTTGGAATCGATGAAAAACTTGTGACATTGCTTGGGAAGTATTCACCGGTGTGTAGCTGAAGTTTGTGATTATTTTTTTGTCATTTCTTTTTCAGATTATCTTGCTACCTTCTCATTTCTTTGTTGCCAATTCGGAAATTGAATTTTCCTGGAGCATTGGATTTTCCAAAATCACCTCCATCTAGTCATTGTCTGAAATAAATTCATGGGCATTACCTAAATGGACAAAGAAAACTTGAACGCATGCGTGAATTTACCTTCATTTAGTTTGATACATCATTGGTTTGGTGCCAGATTCCCGTGACTTATGCTGGTGGTGTGAGGGTGATGGCTGATTTAGAAACGATTAAAGTAGCCGGCGTGGGACGTGTGGATGTTACCGTGGGCAGTGCTCTGGATATATTTGGTGGCACCCTGGCATACAAAGACGTCGTTGCATGGCATTTCCAGCAGGAGCCTTTGACAGTCTAGTTTAGTGTTCCCTGAGCGTCTTCTATTGTTTTGTTTGTCTATTTTTCACTTCCATGTTCATTTTTCACATTTTCAAAAGCAATGTATGCCAAAAGAGAATCCAGCATTTAACTCTTTTGTTTTTTTTTGGGTAGGTAAAAATTCAGCTGTACTCGTGAAAGAAAAAGTCTTTGTTCTACCCGACAATACTCCCCCCCCCCCCCCCCCCCCCCCCCCNCTATGATGATGTGACCGAATTAGATTTGCTGTTCTAGAGTGGGCACTCTTGTAGTTATTTGGAATACGCCATCTTTTTTCTAGGACTTGCATAAAAAAATTATTTTTTTAAAAGTGATCTTCATTTTTTTCAAATGGAATGCGATGACTGTATACTTGATATAGCATTACCCAATTTAGATATACGTAAGCATCACCGGCCAGAACTGGGTAACCAAATGGAAGCCCTTAAAGCATTTTCACTCTCGTGACCCATCAGATCGTTCAGAAAATAGAGAGAATCGTACCAATAGAAAACAAAGAAATTCCAATAATGAAAAAAGATATGCAATTAGACTTCAATGGGGCCATGAAATAAGCCTCCCATTATCATTCTTCTCTGCATAACTACGGAACAGCATGCTCTGCAGCATAACCTCCAAGAATCAGCAGAAGGCAACTCATCTTCTTGCTTCAATCTTCGTGAATGATAAGATGTATCAACCTCGCATTCATGGCTTCCTTGCCATCTGGACAGAACTATCGTAAATAAAGCTTGATGTTTCTTCCTATTAGTGCACCTTTAAAACGTCAGTAGGATGGGATGATGACCTATCACAAAGTTAAGGTCCACAGCTTCGAGGACCAGCTATACATTAGACAAAACGTCCAAGGGCTTCGATCAGGACTTGTCAATTGGGATTTTCGTGGATGGAAATTGATTGGGGCAAACACCAAGACAGAATAGACCAACCTTAGCACCACTTGATGTTTGTCTACTCGCAGTTGAAGTTCTTTTCGTTTGTGTTGCCTGTCTTATTGGTTTGTCTCTGTCTCTTCTTTTGTAATTTCTTGTACCATTCTTCTCACTAAACTGATAAATAATACTGTTAACCAGATTTAAATGGCGCTGGCACTCCGTGCAAACATAAATCTGGAAGGTAATTTTTGAACTGTATTACCAGTCGCATTCTTCATTCTTGTCCACCTATAAGCCTACCAAGTCGCATAAAAATCCACGATCTTGAACAAGTTTAGAAACCACCAAAAAGCCTCTTGCTCTCCCACCACTCAGTCCTCGCCAAAACCCCCCCGGCTCAGAAAATCATGGTCACAGCTCTCAACCTCCCACAAACCCCACTTCTCAGGACGCTTCCGTTCCGCAGAGCACCCAAGAGCACAGTCTCCATTAGAGCAACATCAAGCTCATCTGAAACCCCGCTCACTTCCACTTCTGTGACCACCGAACAAGAACAAAAACAAGGCCTTTCGTCATCCTCTGTAACATTTGCTCCTCCACCTAATTTCAAGCCGCCGGAGCCAAAGCGGTTCGGCGTCAGACCCGATAAGACATGGGACATACTCGGGGCTTCTCTTGCCTTGCCGTTCCGGCTCGGGACAGGTGTTTTTGTTTCCGGGTATGAAGTCTTCTTGCTCCTCTTTATTTATTAGCCCTTTTTTTGGTTTTTGTTTTGGATGTCTTAGTATTATTTGCTTGCGGAGAAAAATAAGATAAAATGAAAGAAAATCAAAACGAATTGCTAGTCTTTTCGCGTTAATTTTTGTTTCCCAGCTTTTGACATTTTGAATTGAATGGGCCTAAATAATTCCTAGAGCCTCGACTTAAATGCAAAATCTTTGTTTTCGTCCATTGAATTGTGGAGGAACCTTAACTGAAAATGTGAAGTCAATTTGTTTCCTTGCTAATGGTGTGAGTTTTCTACCTTAAAAAATGAATGTGTGGAAGATTTATTAAGTAGAGATCACGAAGGGGTTTCAAGCGACAAGCTGTTAAGCACTAAGCAGAATTCATCCGAATTTGAAGGGATTAAGAGTTGGATTAAAATATTCAAAGGAAAGACGCAAGGGGTTATTCAGATCCCTTTATTATTATACAGACTAAATTAAAATGACTATCTGGCGCCATTATTTAGCAAACCCTAGAAATCTAGCCTCAAAATCAAGTCATGTTAGCATTTGAAAAAACGTGTAACACTGCACTGACGAAAGTGTTTTATCATGCATATCATATCTTTTAAAATGTAGTTGTGGACACTAGACGGGGTTTTCCTAATTTTGTTCCTTTTGTGGCAGGTATTCTGTTTCCTTCGTATCCAAGAATGAGATTCCGTCTGGCCAGTATGCTCTTGATTTTGCCGGTAGCTTGACTTTTATTATGGTTACTGCTTTGTCATTTTATAAAATTCCATTGGTGTACTTGTAATTAAATTGCTTGTAGTAGCGAAGGTTCATATGAGAAGTAGAAAATGGATATTTTGAATTTCGGGTTATTATTTGACATCATAAGTTTATATGCATGTAAATGGGGGTTTACAAAAGAAGAGGAATTTTTCTATTTTCTTTCAAGATACTTTTATTTCCCTATAGTTTAATTTTATATATACATATATATATGTATGTATTGCATCTGTAGACATTTTAGAATGGTGCAACTTTTAGCTTGCTCGGTATGACCAAACTTCAGTTCACAGGCTTTTACTCTGGAAACTCTCATATATTGATTCTGCTCTTAAATGCCAATAATTGCTGGCTATGTCTTTTCTGGTTGTTAATATAAAAAATCTGAAAGGAGATCCTAAAATTCTGTATGATGTATGTCTTCCTCTCTCTTCCTGATTTTTTCCTTCTTGGGTCAAATAACAGATTTCAAGGTAAAAGAGACTTCAAAATTGGGTCCTCGACCAGAGAAGCCTATTGAGATATATGAATTTGAAAGGTATCATTTTCTTGTCTGCTGGATTTAGTAGGCAGTGAACTACCTTGAAGCTGACTTTCCTTTATAGGCCTTTTATGTTCTTTCCTTTCATTCACCAACTGACTTTCTATTGCCTTTGTGATGGATAAAGACTAACGGCATATTTCTTTCCTCTTTCTACATATTGGATCACCTAAAGCTGTCCATTTTGTCGGAAGGTAACATCAATCCCCTAGGACTTCCATTTGATTTTAAGCGATATTTTAATTTCTGTATAAATTATTTCACCTTTCTACTCCATAATTTTGTTAAACATATATGATGGAAATAATAACCCAACTGAAACTACCTCACACTTCATGCACATAATTACACTACCACATAGTTTTGGACAGTTTCAACTGCCAAATAAATCTTTGATGGTGTGTCACATATCAAATCTGAATGATTTGAGCCATTTAAGTTGAGCTCTTAAAGTTGAATCTTGTGATTTTAGGATCAGACCGTAATAGCAAATTTAATCTTAAAGACATAAGACTTTTGAGGTTGCTGGGGACGAATAAGACAAATGCTCAGCTTCTCGAGAATGTGGTTAGACATGACCCCAGTCTGTTGTTTAACATCCCTAGACACATTGGGCCTTAGGAGCATCATATTGTTTTTTTTTTTTTTCACGTGATCGAATAGAAATATCTCAATTGGTTTATTTTGTCTGAAATTACTTCTGTATGACTCTTTTATGCTTTGGACTTACAATTCAGGTTTGTATAGGTTAGGGAAATCGTTGCAGTGTTGGATCTTGATGTCCTATATTATCCTTGCCCGAAAAATGGTCCAAACTTTCGCCCCAAAGTTTCTCAGATGGGTGGAAAACAACAGTTCCCTTACATGGTTAGAATTATTGTTATTTTTATTATTTGGTATTGGGTTCTTATTTTATTCCTCTCATCCTCACTTCTAAGGAGGAAAAAGAATACACGTATGTTACACGAATGTTACTTATCAAAAAGCAAAAAAGGAAAAAGAGTACACAAGTTAAATTAGAAGCAAGAGAAATCCTAAGTTGTTGATGTCTTGAGAAAGTCCATTGGAACATGATTGAGAAATGAGAACCACAAAATAAGTTGAAAGTAACTTTTCATTTCCACATAACCAGTCTCTGGTTTTCCATAGCTTCTTTTTGACATGCTTAGTCATCAGATCTTGAGAATATGATTTTGAACGCAGATGCAGTCACAAGTGAGATTGGAAACTGGTTTGAGAATTTCTGGTGCCAGTAGCTCATGCCAATGTTTTTAACAAGGAAAAATTAAGGAATACAAAGTAGACTGATTAGAGATTTGTATGATTAATAAAGAAAACCAAGGTCACTAAAGTGGAAGCTAAGCTGCAAATATCTTTCTCTTGTTGCAGGTGGATCCAAACACAGGTGTTGCGATGTATGAATCAGATGACATAATCAAATATCTGGTTGGAAAATATGGTATGTACAGTCATATTTATTTGCTCCCAAATGGCGTATTTCAATTTTGGTTGTTTTCCATTGATAATCAGTATGTTGCACATTAACAAGAGGGGCATATATTACTTGTGTACAACACCATATTTGGAAATCTGAATTTTATCTTCATTTGCATAAAAGGATACTGGAAGGTAGAGAAGATCCTCTGTAAGAGGTTCTAAATTGTTTTCATTTGACATATTGTCCTGGTCTAGACGAGGTTTTTCCTTCCATACCATGTTAGGTACCATCTCAACTTTTTTTTTTCATAATGTGAAACTCTTGAATGAGGGATAAAGTATAACTACTATTTACTATTTGCTTTCTTATGCATTAAGCGTTATAACTGTATTCCACTGGCAGTTTATAATTAGATCTGTTGGTCTCTTTTGTGTAGGTGATGGAAGTGTTCCTTTCATGTTGTCACTTGGTCTACTAACGGTTAGCGTTTGTTGCTTCTGCTAATGATTCTTCTCATCTTTTTATGAAGTGATTTTGGAAGTATAATGTTGATTACTTTCTGAATTTTCTGTTGCAGACTTTGACTGCAGGCCTTGCTATGATTGGTCGCATGGGAAAGGTAAAATAAATTCAAACTCATTGCTTGTGTTTCTGGGAGAAACTCTTTTCACATGCATGTTCCATGTAATGTAGTTCAATTATTTCTAATGTAATTATTTAAATGTTAGATCATCATTATTTTGCTTTTGTTATTTACAATGTAATTTATATCTAGTATAATCTGATCATCTCTCATATTTCACTCAGGGGTCTTCTCATGCTCCATCAAAACTGCCACCTAAACCGCTTGAAATATGGGCATATGAGGTTTATAGACTATAAAGCTATGTTTATGTTTGGATTTGAATTCATAAGCAATCTCTTAGGTGCCTATTTAGAATACCATGACTTGATAATAGCGTAGTCAATATAGCTACTACATGTACTTATTTGAAATATTTGTTCTTTCATTCCAGGGGTCCCCCTTCTGCAAACTTGTGCGTGAAGTACTTGTAGAGTTAGAGCTGCCGCATTTACTTCGCAAGTAAAGTCCATTTACAGTGATCTGTAGGGTTCGGGATTTCATAAATGTGTTTTTGTATTGGTTGTGTTTAGTGACTTGGTGTTTTTTCAGTTATGCATATTCATGTGCCTATTTTCTTTAACCATGCACATTGGCACCAGACAACTTGCTATGATTTATACTTTTATTGATTATGAAATTATGATACCAACTATACATGTGAAGTTGATTTGATGAAAACAAGAAAAAAGAAAATCTTAGGGTGAGTTTGGATGTTGAAGTGAGTTGAGTTGAGTTGAGTTGAGATGATAAAATATTGTTAGAATATTATTTTTTAATATTAAAGTTGTTTTGGGATTTGAAAAAGTTGAATTATTTATTATATTTTGTATTGGGATTTGAGAAAGGTGTAATGATGAGTTGAGATGAGTTGGGATGAGTTGTGGTTCCAAACGTAGCCAGTACTCACTCGAAATAGTGGATTACAAGTCTCTAATCATTTGTCGTTGTCAATCATCTTAATTCTGTTTGAGTATTCCATGTTTTACTTGTAATATCCGAACTCTCTCTCTCTCTCTCTCTCTCTCTAAACATTGACCATATATGTCTCTTAACAATATGTCTGCACATTTGAACCTCAATACATTGGGTATATTTTGTTCTCATCTAAACTGGATTGCCAGGCAATCCTTGTGCTTAATTACTTTCTGTGATGGAACTGTGTTTGATCACTTTAAAGGGAGTTGTATCAGATGTGACTAATACTATTTCTCTGTTTAGTTGTGCTCGTGGCAGCCCAAAACGACAGATGCTGTATGAGAAAACCGGGCATTTTCAGGTATTTTTAATTCTTTCAGACAGAGTCTAATTTATGTCATCTCATCTCCGAGAAGTATTTTATTGATGCATGACATGCCATCATATAGAAGACAAATTCTAATACAGTTGTTAACAGGTACCTTATCTAGAAGATCCTAATACTGGGGTGCAAATGTTTGAAAGTGCAGAAATTGTGGAGTATATAAGAGCAACTTATGCTCTTCAATAAGCCAGAGATTTCCCAAGGATTTTAAGTTTTTGTTCTTTTTTTTCTTATGACAGCATAGACGGGTACCTTGTTCAACCATGCATATGATAAGTGTTTATAGTGGAATAAAGTGCCTCAATTTGGTGCAGCCTGTGTACTATCTATACATGTGGTTGATAGCCTTGTGTGATTATCCAGTAATTTTCCGTTATTTTTATTAATGTGTGCATGGGAGAGTAATTTATTATGTAAGTATTATATATGGACCAAGTTTTGCCTTTGTTATAACCTATCGATATCTTCAAAAAAAAAAAATGATACCTATCTATATCGATCTGTTCTATATTTGAGGACGTAAACAAAGGTAGAAGAATGGAGGTTTCAGGTTTTTTTTGGTTCTCTTTTTCATTTTTCTGAATAGAACCAAACTTATAGATACAGAACATGAGTCTCAAGAGATAATACAGACAGCACAGGCGGTGTCTTGCCAAATTTTGGTTAAGTAGCTCAAAAGTGGTGCTTTGGAATTGTCAAAACTCCAACACTCCACTTTTAGGTACATAAATCAATTCTCTTCTTTAGATTTAATCAATTGCTATTCATCTCTAAAATAATATTTTATTTTAAAAATATTCTCAATCTCTACTATTGGACAATTAGGTTGAATAAAAAAAAATAGTTGAGAAATAATAATTTTAAATAAAAACTAATTTATTAATTAATATATTGAATGCATTCGCAAAATTTAAAAAATATATATTATTAAGATATCTAATATTATTTTATTATTTTAACTTTTGGATAGATAATTTAATGTGAATTAGCCTCTCGAATAAAAACCTCAACTTTTAATCAAATTTTAGAGTTTGACACTGGACCATTTCCAATGCTCTAAGGTGCTCCTCGAGTTTCGTGGAAAGACCGCAAAATTTAGCAGAGAATGTGGCTCTCTAAATAAAGCAAACGAGTACTGGTGATTGGGCAAGGGAAGAATCATAGCCAGAGGTTCGAGGAAACACATCCAAATTTAGCTGAAAAAAGTATCTCCAATTCTAAATATAGCCATTTTGGGTAAGGAAGAAACATGTGCATTGACCATTAATGAATATAAATCACCAGTCGTTTCTCTTATGTAAAGGAGGAACGGGGAGCTTTGTTACCCATATAATTTAGCAGTAGCAATGACCCCTACAGTTTCCTTCTCGGTTTTCACGATCGCATTGCTGATCGTAGGCACTGTGGCTTTCGATGAGGAAGAGCGTACGATCTCTGACTCTTATCTATACATCTTTGAATTGTTGTCATTCTTCTTTTGTGGAAAAAGTTTTATGTTTTCTCAGATGAAATGAAGTTTTTTTTTTTTCCTGCTCTGATGGGTTTTGGTACCTCCACGTTTTCATTTCCAATGGTTTTCTTTGTTTTTCTTTGATGTTTTTGGAAGTTTGTTCAGAGGTTACTAATGTATTCCATGTTTGAAAATTTCCCACCAGAGGTACCTGGGATCTTGTTTGGTTATGGAGGCGGCAAGGATGGACCTGAAAATTGGGGAAACTTGAACTCAAAATACTCGACATGCTCAAACGGGAAATGGCAATCTCCTGTGGACATTGTGAAGGACAAAGTTGTGCATAACAAGACCTTGAAACCCTTGATCAGAGAATATGCTCCCGCAAATGCCACTCTGGTCAACAACGGGTTTAACATTGCGGTTTGTTCTTAAACTTCCAAATCTATTTTCTTCTCTGCATCTTCTTTAATTCGTTTGATATTTGATTATAGTAGCCTAGAATATCGCAAGCAACTATATATATAGGGATGCATGAGTACCAATTATAAGCCCTACACGTAAAACTTGATGTCAGCATGCCAAATAAGTGTTCGTCAGAGCATTTAACCCAAAAAGATTAAACTATTTTCAAGTGCACGTATAAATATGAGTAATGCTACTCATCATCTCAATTCTTGTCATCCTTTCATCGTCTTAGCATTAAATGATTGGAGACTATTTATTATATTTCATTTGTAAACTTATCATCTAATGTCACGTCATAGAAGGATGAGAAGATGATGATAAGAAAAATGATGATGAATAGATTTAATCTATAAATATTCATCCAAATCTATACCTAATCCAAATATGCAAGCAAACTTCGCATCGGCTACTTGGGAGAAAAACGAATGAGCCTGACACATGGAGTCGTGTATGAATTGAAACCAGAGAGAAAGTAGCTCTTTTAATATCTGCAATTGGTTGGATGGATTAATTAAATAAAACCAATTAGTTAGAGCTGAAGAGTTAAATAATATAATCATTTTGAAAGTATGAAATTTTCTCAAATTCTTTTGTTGCATAATTGATGCGCCCTAATTGCCTCTGCACAGATCAATTTTGAGGGACATGTGGGAGTGTTGGTTGCGGATGGGAAGAACTTCACCCTCAAGCATATTCACTGGCATTCTCCTTCTGAGCACCAGATTGATGGACAAAAGTATGATCTCTCTCTCTCTCTCTCTCCCCTGCTCGTTAGATAGAACTTTCTGTTTTTCTGTCATTTACTACAGTAAGTGCTTGCAAAAATAAAGAGACTTTTGATAACCACAGATTTCCTGTGGAGCAGCATTTGGTCCACCAGGCAGATGACGGCAGCTTCGCAGTTGTCTCAACCCTCTACCAATATGGTGATCCCGATCCTCTTCTTTCTAAGGTACATCTCATTTCATAGCTGAACGGCTCACGTCACACGTATCTAAATATATATATATATATTCAGCTCAGAGGAAAGAAAGCTCAAGCAAATTATTCCAAACCTAAACAATGAATGAATTCGAATGGTTTTAAGTTCATTACGGTTCACGTTGCAGATGAAGGGAAAGTTGGATGAACTGGGCAAGGAAGAGTGTGCAGAGCACGAAGAAGCTCATGTCCCTCTTGGAGACATGGAGACCAAGTGCATGATGCGGAAGACCCGCAAATATTACAGATACTACGGTTCTCTCACCACTCCCCCATGCACCGAGAAGATCACCTGGAATATTCTCGGCAAGGTATAAATAATTTTCTACATGTTGATGATCCCAGTAGTATTCATGTCATTCCTAATCATTTCTCTTAATAACGTTGATGAGATATATTTTAAATGTTTTTTCATCAAAGTGATTAAGATAAAAATTTAAAAAAAAAAACCTTTAAATTACATTGATGTGAAAGACGCCTTATACACTACACAAAAAAGTAACAAAACTTGATTTTTAAGATGATTGCACGTAGGACTCTGTTCTTAAATGTCAGCTCTTAAACTCACCCAAACTCCAACGGTTTTGGACAAATGTGCAGGTGAGATCAATCTCCAAGGATCAAGTAGAGGCACTGAATAAGCCATTGAGGCCTAATTGCAAGGAGAACTCGAGGCCAGTACAGCCATTGAATGGGCGCCAGATTGAGCTATATGATGAGCTTGGCGGCAACAAAATTTAGTTACCATCATCATCTTCACCACTCATCGAAAGAGCTGCTGCAGCAGTAGCTATGTTTTCTACTTCATGAATGTATATATCATGAAGTACATTATGAACTAATCTTATTATTACAACATATAATATATATATAAATATATGTATATGTTCCTATATAGCACATGCAGTGCCTTGAAAAATCATCTGGGATTCTCTTCGGCAGGCATGGTAGCTTCAGTTTTGCATAGAGGAATGATGATCATGTCAATTCTATTTCTATTTTCTTCAATTCTCTAACTTTTTCTTTCTAATGAAATTCTAAAAGATCGGTGAGGAAACGATTATTAGTGGACCTAAAGTAAGATTAACTCCAGTTGAAATTTTTGTGCTGGAAAGTTTCAACCATGATTTTTATTTTATTTTATAGAGTAACGTTTTTTTTAATAGAGGAACGTTAGATATAGTTTTAGCTAGAATGTATTTCATTTGAAAAGAAATGGAATTCACTATTGAAAAATAGATTTTTTTTATATGAGTCTCAAATTTATCTATTTAAAAAAAAAATACCTACACATTTTAAAACAGTACAAATTTTTTTCATTTTCTACAATGTTATAAATATATATATATTATTTAGATTTCATGTTTTATTAGGTAAGTTATGTTTGGATATTGAAATATTCTCATATATTTTATAAATAATAATAAAAAAATAATTAAAAAATAATAATAAAATATTAAATAATAATAAATAATATGTGAATAATAATAATAAATAATAATAAGATATTATGAGAATACTTCAATACTCCAACTAAACCTAAATTATTGAACCGCAGCTAAGGTAGCCACTTTCGTAAGGAACGTCGAGAGATGGGGGAAGATGCCAAGTCTAGTCAACATTCAAGACAATTCACACGGTAGCGTCCACTTTAGGAGTCCAATGGCGCCGGTGGCGGAGCCACATGGTCTACCCATGACTCCCCTCAAATAATTTTAAATTCTTTTAAAAAATTATAGACATTCCCTTCTATCGATCGATCACCTTGCCAAAATTTGAAAATAAATCCTAGGAATGAATGGCCATATTTTTCTCACATCCTATTTTAAATTAAATTAGTTTACTGATAATTCATAAACTTTTTTTAAGAGACTCATTTGCTCTAAAGCCTCTTAAAATCTAAATAGATTTAGGGTTTTCTTAAAGAATTTTTATTCTAAATCTATATAAAAGAAGTCTACAATTCTTTTAAAAGCTGAAATTTTATTAGAAATTTTTACAAAAAGTAACAGATTTTTTTTAGATGTTTCTAGAACAAAATCGCGTTTACAATATTAGTTTGCTATATTAGCATAAATAATAAAAAAAGAGTCATATAATAACTATTAGATCAATATGTATTTGTTATGATATTATCAGTCAATTGTTTAAAAATATATTCTAATTGACTCCGCTAACTCCATGCTCCCTCTCACCTATGACTCAACAGTGAAGGCCACGACCATCACGAAAGGTCATGAGCCATGAGCGACGACTAAAATGTACCATTGAAAATGAAACATTATTAATGGAGTACAAAATACGTGACAGTAACCCCATATGTTAACACAGATAGTATATATAAATTATTTTATTCTCAAATAAGTGTGCAGAGTACTACACATATTTTATCATTTGAATGATAAAATTTTATTTATAAATTTTAAATTTTAAATTTTATCTTTTAAATTAAATTATATCATATAAGTACTTTAATATAAATAAAAAATTTTATCATTAAATTAGTTAATATATCATATAAACAAAAAATCAGTTAATATTCGATATATTAATAGTAGGAATAATAAATTAAAATTTTGAAGATAAAGAACATAATTATTTTAAGGCAAAAAACACATCCTTTGAAGAATTCCCAGCAAAATCGAATTTCATTAGTGAGACCACGACAACGAAGAATTTACATCTGCTCATCCCAGAACACTCATACATATTTACGTCACATTATCCTGAAATTCAAAAAAAAAAAAAAA
>QEOT01004629.1:26649-84400 GCA_003123785.1 Pterocarya stenoptera
GATCTTGTAGGAGTGAAGTCTGAAAAACAATCAAAGTGAATTGGTCCATCGTTAAGACTTGATTCTACTATACCCATAATACTAGTGCTATAATCCGTGAATCTATCATCTCTTAAGACATAACAAGACTGAGGCATTTATTCCTTTCTTGTGATTGGCTTGACTGCTACTTGTATAATTCCTACGTGTATAAAATTCTACTTCTTTTCTTTATGTTTTTAATGGCTTCTTTTCTTCAAAGCACTCTTAAGCTAAGTAAAAATAAAATACTTTGACAAAAGAAAAAGAAAGACCATAGCTGGGGAATTCGAAGAGCTTTCCCAACTCTCAGTCATAAAAAGGAAGAATCAGTAAATGAACAAGACATGATGAAAAATATCAGTAACCAAGAGTGAATTCTAAAGAGAGAAAATCAGAGAAACCCCCTCCCTTATTTTCCTCGTGTATCCCTGTTCATTTGAACCCAAGTTGAAACCTCTAGTGATGTATTCAAGTAAAGCTTAAGGTTATAAATAATCTTACTATTTTCAATAAAAGTTATATTTCAAAGTATATTTATTGTTTACCTGCTTTATATATTATGTTTATTGTTTATCTGCTTTATGTATTATGTTTATTCTTTACCTATTTATCAAGTTATTAAATTACTAAGAGCATCCATGTTTTGCCTTCATCATAAATTAAAGTTTACTCTCACCAATTTTAAAGTATCTTCCTTGACCTCCAAATTACTCAATCTTATATGCGGCCAAGTATACTCTGATACCATACTTGGCTACTAGGTAATTAAAATGGAATTGCGAGAGTTTATCTTGGGTCATAGGGGAAGATACTTAGCCGCATATAAGATTGAGTAATTTGGAGGTCAAGGAAAACACTTTGAAAGAGGTGGGAGTAAACTTTATATATTATATCTATATATATATATATATTATCGCCTTGTGTGTGTTTATATTTGAATCATTTGTTTATGGGGGGCCAAATACTCTCCCCTCCGTCTAGACCTAATTCACCTTACAGAGGCCCACGAACATGAAACTACAAGCCCAATAAATAAGAAATAGAGAGACACATCGAACAACCATGTAGAAAGCCCACCTAGGAATCCATAATCTATCAACAACGGCGTAATGAAATAACTACATGAGTAATCACAGATCTTCCTAAAATGGATAGCCATCCAAGATACTCACCCAAGATGGTAGCTCCTTCCAAGATTACAATCTATCCAAAACTTGATATTCAGCACCCCTAAAATCATCAGAGAGGATCATGCTGTTATATGATCTCTATCAATTAAATAACTGCCTATATAAATGATAAGAACAGACGATTCAAGGTAACTTCTAATCACCCTACATATTCTACATTCTTCCAATCCTAAGCACTAGAAGATGGTATTGGAGATGTAGAATCTCTAGCGTGAAAACAAAACCCTGAAACAAAGGAGCACCAGACTCAGGGAAGCTGCCACGTTGAGCCAGAACGAGAGATCCGAAGGAGAATCACAAAGTGCTAGTAGAATGACCACCGGCGAGGAAGAGAAAAATAAGATGCACCACGAATTGCGTAGCCTCATGGAAAAATACAAGAAGATAGCCAAAAAGATAAGAGCGTCTTCCTCGTTCGACCAACTGCTCAATAGCAAGGATCTGCCTTACAACATTGAGGTAATGGCAACGCGCTCCCACCGAAATTCAAGGTTTCGCAAATCGAGATATACGATAGGTTTAAGGACTCGATTGAGCATCTAGAGACGTTTAAGGCTCACATGACGCTCCATTGTTTTCCAGGGGAGATTTCATGTTAGGCTTTCTCCTTGACACTCAAGGGTGTAGCGAGAGGATGGTTCGGGGCCTTACAACCAGGCTCCATTGACACTTTCGAAGAATTGGGCCGACAATCTCTCTCCCAGTTCATGGCCAGCAGAAGGAGTCAACTTGCTGCATACCTCCTCATCGTCAAACAAAGAGAGGATGAGAGCTTGAAACCTACATTTCCCGATTCAATAAAGAGCGCATAACAACAGATGATCAGGAAAAAATCACATTGGCAGCTCTCTTGGGGGGCGTATGGCCCAAGAATCCTTTTATGTAGTATTGGTGAGGAGAATCCTGACTATGTTGCGGGAGTTCATGGATAGAGCGGATGACTTTTTCAATACTGAAGACACCCTATAGGCCCTGACCGCCCCAAGGAAATCAGAAATGGAATGGACAGAAAGCCGCTCGAAAGCAGCCACTAGTGCCAAGGCTCCCAAAAGAGATTCAAAGATAATGAAAGGACAATATGACAAAAGGAGAAATAATGAATGAGCTTCCTCTAGAGGCCAAGACATTCGGGCGAAGTACTTGAACGTAAACATGCAAGAAAGGAACGAGGAAAGACTTAGAGGCGACAACAATCAGGCCAGAAGGTCTAGCAAAAACTGCACGTACCACTGCATGGAAGGGCACCAAATAGAAGACTTCCACTTCCTGAAGCAAAGGATAGAAGAGATGGGAGGTAGTGGCGCACTCGAACGATTAATTGCCCAACATTCCTTGCCCACGAGGTGGGAAGATAGAAGAGGAATGGGAACGAAGACTTCATCGAAGTGAGAGCCCAAATAGAAGAAGGATAGCGCACGGGAATCTAGAAAGGACACCCCACCATAGCCCAAGCAAGAACAATGCACCCATTGGTGAGATACGAACAATCACAAGGGGATTCACAAGAGGCGGCCAGATGACCTCCAATCGGATGGCATATGCTCGGAAAGCGAGGTATGCAGAGGTTTTTAATGTGGGAAGACCAACGAAGCAAGCACGAGCTGGAAAGACCGCAACCATTTCTTTCAACGAAGACGATTATGAAGGCATGATCTACCCACACGATGATGCCTTAGTAGTAAAGATACTTGTCGACAACTTTCACACTCGAAGGATACTAATAGACAATGGGAGTTCGACCGACGTACTCTTTTAGGACACATTTGTAAGGATGGGCACAGACCAAAACAGACTGTGGCCTCACCAACACCATTGAATGAATCCTTGGGAGCAACAGTGCAGCCAGTGGGCTCAATAACCCTCCATGTGTCAGCAGGAATGAGCCCCTGCATCGCCACCACCATGACATACTTCCTAGTGGTGAAGACTCTCTCCTTCTACAACGCCATAGCCGGGCGACCAACCTTGAACATCTTGAAGACCGTCACAGCCACGTATCATTTGGAGATGAAAATTTTCACGAAAATGGGCATAAGGGAGGTCCGCGAAGAGCAAGTACTGGTGAAACAATGCTACGTACAAGAGTTGAAAGAAGGGGAAGTGATGACCGAGTAGCGAAATCGTCCGAGGAGCGACTGCCAGCCCAAACACCAAAACTCATCAAGCGGAAAGTGGAAACTCAGAACGAACAGAGCTTGAAATAGGGTGAATTCGACGAACCCTTCGAGCTAGTTGCACTAGACGAGGCCAATACGGAGACAAAGGCAATTATAGGAACCAGAATGAAACCTAAGGTAAGATCACTGTTGAAGCGCCTACTTGCCGAACACAAAGATGTCTTTGCCTAGAGTCACAAGGACATGTTTGGGATTGATACATAAGTGATTAAGCACTATTTTTAAGTGTGGGTCCAGATGCCAAAAAGGCCAGACAAAAATATAGGAGCTTTAGTACGAAGAAGTATGCAGTGATAGCAGATGAGGTTGGTCGCTTGGTTGCTATGGGGTTCATTAGGGGAACCCATGATCCAAAGTGGCTTTCAAACGTGGTCATGGCCAAGAAGTCGAATGGCAAGTGGAGGATGTGTCCACTTCACTAACTTGAACAAAGCTTTCCTTAAAGATAGTTTTCCCCTACCACGCATTGACTTGATTGTAGATTTGACAACTGCGTACAAAATGCTGAGTTTTATGGATTCTTACTCCGGCCTGCAGAAACATCACCTTTAAGAAAAGATGCCAAGGCACATGCTACATAAAAAACATCACATCTAGAGTAAGCCTGGGGGAAGACAAACTAAGGACTTGCAGGCCATATCGTCTAATCTCAGACGTATGGCATAGTGCCACGTGGGAGACCCTTGTCTCATCAGTCATGCGGTCTCTATGATTCTTCAAGTTCATAGGAAAAATAGACAGTTGAGATCGAAAGCCTCTCATTCAATCATATAAGGAGTAAGAAGAACGTCAGGACTATGACTAACGGTCCTGCCATATAAAAGGCATTGGATAAGAGTCAACATCTCAATTTTGAGATCGTAAAGTGTTTCACTATCTTCTATTCAAAAACCACCAATGAAGAAAGGAGCTTGGGAGCATCACCACTGAGGAATCAGCACCAGCTCGACTTTCGTAGTAGTAATATTGTTCATATAGGTTAGCTCCTATAACTATACTGGGAATGTGGGGTAAATACATGTGAGTATATTCAAGGTTTGCATATTCTGTATCTCACCGCTTTCTTACATAAAAAGTTTAACTTTTCTTCATTATATTTATTGGCTATCTTTAAGTTGTGACTTTGATATATGATTTGAGATGATGGGATTTTAAGGCCTTGTTTAGATAGTAAGTTGAGATGGTTTGTTAATAGTAGTGAGATATTTGAGTTAAGATGAGATGGAAATGATTTTAGTTAAAATGTTTTATGGGATTTTGAGAAAAAAGAGATAAAAAGTTGAATAAAAAAATTATAAAGTTAAAATATTGTTAGAATACAATTTCTTAATATAATTTTATTTTGGTATTTGAAAAAGTTGAATTATTTTTTGTGTTTTGTTTGAAAGTTTGAAAAAGTTGTAATAACTAGGTAATGATTAGATGAAAAAGTTGAAGATTTAAATTGAAAAGTGTTTGTGCTTGTGGTGTTTGGATATTGAGATGAGATGAGATAGAAGCATCTCTTTATCCAAACTAGGCCAAGTGTTGTGTCTTCCGAGCATTCTAAAGATCATGGAACAAGTTGAGGATTCCACATACCATTTCAACAACATGTTACCACAAGTTTCATATGGATAGAGGAATTTCCTATGATGGCCGACATTGAAGGATTTCGTAGTGGTCTCACTTGATATTACGGGTAGATAGAGTCCCCGTGTTGATCATGCATGATGTCCTTTGCCATATGTTGATCGAGTAGATTGATTCCACGTGTTGGATGGGTTGAGCGATTTCCTATCAGTTTTGGTGAATGAGTTCACACATTGACTGGGTATAGAGATTTACCATGTCGAATGGGTGGAGTGATCTCCCTTGGTACCTATATGATGAGATCTTGTAATTTTATGCATTTTAATATGAGGGTGATTCCTTGCCATGTTTATATACTTATGATTTGCTCAGAGAGTGATTCATCACCATGACTAAGAATATATATGTTTTGCTCTGAGGGTGATTCCTTGTCATGCCAAAGTATGTGTTCTCGACTTTATTTACGTGAACTAGTGCATGCAAATTCATTGTCATTGTCTCTCATTGTTAGTACTATCATGGGTTTTAACTTACTTGAATTTCTTAAAAATCTCACTGTGGTGGTCCCTTCTGTGGTTTCGTTAATTGTAGACGTAGATCTTGATGCAGATTTAGCCTAGGAGAATTATCTCGAAGAAGAAAGACTAGCCCAGCCTGAGGACTAGCTAAGGAGGCTTGTCTCCAGTTATTAAATATTTGTATTATAAGATTTTTATTTTAGTTAGGCTAGAATGCTTTATGGTTTATTACTCCATATGGAAGGTTGTCGGTGGAGATAACACTAGCCTCATAGTAGATCCTCGCAAATATCCGCAATGGCAAGTAAATAGGGTCTCCACTTGCTAAGCATAGAAGGAACTGTGCACGACACCGATTGAAGGTGGCCTTATGTGCCACAGGATTTATGTTTGTTGCAACTATGAGTTGCAACATCTAGAAAAATGGTAGCAATGTGCTTTGATGGAATGAGTTATTCATCTCAAATAGGGTGTGATATTTCCTCGTGACAGTGAAAAAGTCCTTGTCACGGTTATTAGGTTCAGAAGTTAATAATATTACTAAAGACTTGGATGTCACGTGCTAAGAAATTGAGTAAATGAAGTCGAGACAACAGGAGTCAGAGGATCTCCTATCTCAATAGTCAAATTTAGAGACCAAAAAGAGATGTTAGCCCAGATGGAACGCGTCATGTCACTGCAACAAAATCAACTTCATGGTTGGGAAAGAAGAAGAAATGAACTTTAATCTTTGGTTGAAACATTTATCATCCAATAGATTTAATTTTATTTTGAATCCTCTGAAACATTTTAGAGATTGTCTATTTGTTGTGTATGATACAATTTGAATGATATTTAATTTTATCTAATTATTAGTTATGATTAGTCATACATTTGAATGTAAACTTCACAAGTTTGAACGTGCAATCACATTCGAAAAAACTTTCAAACATAAATACGGAATGTGTGATAACAATGTTCAATCGTACATTAGCACTTCAAACATGTATTGTTCTCGAATGTGCAAACGTATTCTTGCACATCCGAACATATATCCCTTTACACTCGAACTAATGATAACCCTGCGTTCGAACTTTATATATAGTACCATTTGAACGTCACATTTTAAATGTTTGAATGTATTTACAAACCATCCGAACATCTATTTGTTCACGTTCGAACTATTGGCAATGGACCTTTGCATTTAAAACTCAATGTCACGTTTCAAACGTTAGAACGAATTGTACATGTGAACTTATATATTAATAGTGCGAACTAACATAATCAAACGTTATAAAAATAAAGTTTGAATGATACATAGTCGGGTAAACGTTCAAACGGAAAAGCATACGTTCCAACATATTTTCTGTGATAGAAATTGACTGTCATAAATTGTCATCACGTTCGCACGAAGGAACTAACGGCAGACTATCAACCATCACAAAAAATATTTTTTTTGACGGTTGCATAGTAAACCATCACAACAAATATTTAGTGACGCCTTTGGCATGTCAATATGTTAACAGTTTCTAACCTTCACAAAAAAGTTTCCGTATGGGTAAAAACAATTTATGTGATGGTTTCATCCATCACAAAATATAGAATCTATTGTAGTGAAGGAGTCCAATGCAATCGCTCAGTCCTAGTAAGTCATCAACATGTGTGATTCCTTATTTTTACCGTCGAAGCATGTAGCCTGATTAACCAAAATTTCTTCCTCTTAATTTACCCATTTGTTTTTATTTGTTATACCTGCCGCAAAGAGGTTGAGTTTGGTGACGAAACTAGCAAGCTTTGAATTGAACTGCTGAAAAGATTATGATGGAAACAACCGAGGTATATTACTCATTTGGATTACACAAAGGTTACCAAATTTAAGTGCTTGTTCACTTTCCTTAGAAAGAAAACTTCAATATTATGTTTCCTCAACCAATCTGTGCTTATAGTAATCATCTGATTTTACTTTGCAACACAGAATGGCATTGGAAATTTGGATCAGATTATATGCATTTCTCCTCCCCCACCATTCGTTGTGCACCTCTGAGCCTCCCCACTTCAAAACCAAGCTCAAGGCGTTCAATACAATGGTTCGTCTCTCTAAAATCCTGTTATCAAAACTTAAATATTTTAGCCACTACTATTGTTGTCATAATTAATGTGTCTTTTAAGTAGATATTATAAACTTATCTATTATGTCGCGTTGGATTATTGTAATCCTACTTCAAATGCCCATCGTGACATGTTTATAGTTAAATCAAATTCATCATTTTTCAATGTTATACTATTAATTTATACGTTTGGACTGAAATTTGCCATTTTCATTTGAAATGATTAATATGTGCGATAATGGGGGATCAAGGCACGTCACGTACACACTCAATTAGGTGATAATAATATTGATTATCCTATAAAAATGGTTTTGATGGTCCTTTAAAAACTCCCAATCCTTTTTTTGCTTCCTCTTTGTTTGGTGTTAAATTGATATAGCACAAAAGTTGGTGCTGAAATGTTTATTGCAAATTAACTTTCAATATTTAACTTGGTTTTATATTACTCAACTATTTTTATTTTTGTTTTTTTAAAAGAATATCAGTTCACCCACTAAAATGCATAGTGCTTGCCACAAAGGTGAGCATACAAGAGGAAAAGATGATGATGAAATGTTTATTGCGAGTATCATAAGAGCAAAATTGCTTACTCCCAAGCAAGCACTGCTGAAAGACAAAGTACTTGCCCCTAAGCAAGTATCATGATAAAGTAAAGTGCTCTCCACCCAAGCGAGCACAGACACAACAAAATTATTTGTCACCTCGGCGACCACCGCGAGAGTAAAAGTGTTTGCCATTCATGCAAACAATGTGAAGGAGAATGGAACTCATCACCTCAGTGAGCATCATGAAAGGCAAAGTCCTTGCCCCTGAAGCGAGCATCATGGAGAGTAAAAGTGCTTGCCCCCTAGGCGAGCATCAATTAGAGCAAAAACACTTCCACCTTAGCGAGCGTTGTTGAAAATTAAAGTACTTGTCCCTAGGTGAGCATTAGGGAGAGCAAAAATGCTCATACCCATATGAGCATTGTGGTAAAACAAAGTGCTCACCCTGAGGCAAGCACCACGTAGGGTAAAGGTTCTTGCCACCTCAACTATCAGCACGGGAGCAAAAGTGCTCGTCATCACACAAGCAACATAGAGGAGCATGAAATTCGCCACCTTGGTGACCATTGTGGAAAAATAAAGTGATCATCCTGAGGCAAGCATTTTGGAGAGTAAAAGTGCTCGCCACATTTGCGAACATCATGAAAATGTAAAGTGTTTTCCCCTGGCAATCACTGCGGTACAGTAAAGTGCTTGCCTATGAGGGAGAGTAAAAGTGCTCGTACCCTTGTGAGCATTGTGTTAAAGCAAAATGTTGGCCCCAAACAATCCCCAGGACAGCACAAGTACTCTTTTCCAGTTGAACACATTGGAGAGAGAGAGTGTTCACCCCCTTGCGAGCATTAGGAGAACAAAATTTCTTGTGGATTAAGTGTGGATTTTGAATGCTAATAAAAGCATGCACATAAACTTATTTTGCTTAACATTGTTACTTATGGATTAGGCATATTTAGATAAAACTCTTCATTTTTCAATTTGGTATTATTAACTTGTAGGTTTGGATTGAAGTTCTCATTTGAAATTCTAATCTATATGATAATGGAGAATCAAGCAATGTGCCTTGCCATGCACACTTAACTGTGCACTTAACTAATATACTAACAAGTCTTACTACTATTTGTCTTGAGAGAGAGCTTACATAGAGAGTTGGGTAAAGGTTGAATTGAGAGAGAGGGAGCCGAGGGAGTTGGTCTGTCCAAGTTGACGGTGGTATTCAACAATTTACGGTGAGTAGGAACAGAGAGAAAATGAGAGAGCTTAAGCTGGTATCATTTGGTGTTGGCTGGTGATGCAACAAGGAAGACAAGGAGTTGGTTGCCAGAGTTACAGAGAGCATGAAGAAGAGAAAAAAACAGAGAGAAGAAGCTAGAGAGAGCTTTTGGTTGGTGTTGGAACGTGAAAGCAACTTCAAGTTTTGGTGACAGAGAGGAAACCACAAGGCTCAAGGAGAAAACAGAGCAAGGGAAAAAGGTTGAACGTTGGTTGCCAGTCCTCCGTCAGTGGTTGAGATGCAGACCAAAGGGATGGTTTTGGAGTTGCTCCATGAAATTGGTTGAGATAGAAGGGGAGGATTGAGCTTAGGGGAATGGCAGTTCACGACTGAAGAAGACTCGTGATGATGCTCAATGGTTTCTAGGTTTTGGTTGTTGTTATCTCGTGCAATGGCAAGGTCGTGAGGTAGTGGCTGGCTAGAGACTGAGCTTTGGTAGCTGGCTGGCTAGAGGTTGGGAGATTAAGGTTTTGCATTCAAACTCAAATCTGGATATCCGGGAACATCCGGATCCGCATCTGGATTTTTAAAAGTAGGCAGATACCAGCCCGGATGGAACTAGTCAAAATTCGGGCAGGTATCCGATTTTTATCTAATAAATAAAATCAGATATCCAGATTGTAACTGGATTCGACTGTGAGTGCTAAATATCAAAAGGCCATCACCAAGATATAACTAATGGACCTCATCATCAAGAAGAATTGTGCTCCCTTCCGTCTCGTGTACGATCTATTTCTCCAACTATCGACTAAGAGTAGAATGACTCTTGATGTGCAAATAACACTCTGTTGGGACCTTTTTAACTGGAGGTTGCTTCGGTACCATGAAGCAGGGGGCAAGCTGGAATACGCCACCAGCAATGGTATCGACATCACTGTTAGGCTCTTGAACCCATCAAGGAACAATTCCCCATCCTCTCTTATGCTGATTTCTATCAAGTACCAAAAAAAAAAAAAAAAACCTTTTGCGCATTCCAAACTCCAAGCCTCTCTCTGTCATTTTGCCATTGGCTCCTCTTTTCGTAGGAGTAATACTCCAACAACCAACACTTTGAACAATAGTGTAAAGCTTGTAAGTAAATTAAGTATTGCATAATAGTCCAAAAAAGCTCCGAAGACGAAAAAATAAAACAAAAGATTTGAAATCAAAATCTGATTAACACCGCTGCAGCTTATAGTCTTCAACACATAATAATTAAATCAACAAAAATGCCCTTAAACTATGGAACATAAATCACTTTAGGTGAATTCAGAATAACATTCAAGACTTGAAAAGAGAGTTATTTGAAGTACAAAGCTGCCCCATGACTTCCCATAACCAAGAAAAAGAAAGGTTCATGAACATAGACTCCACAAGCAAAGAGAAAATGAAGAAATATTATGATGTCAAAAATCAAGAATTATCTGGCTCACTTCCATGGATCTCAACACAAAATTCTACCATCTCTCAACAACAATCCGTAGAAGAAGAAATGTTATAGACTCCATCAAACTAGGAGCATGTAACTGGTCAATTGACTCACTTGTTATTGAATCTTCATTTATTAATCACTTTAGATCAATATATATTTCATCTAATCCACAAATCTTGGAGCAACTTGAAAACCTTTTTGAGAAGCAAGTTTATGCCCAAGACAATGAATTACTCAATGCGGTTCCAAATGAAGAAGAAATCTTTGAGCTTTAAAACAAGTTCCAAATCGCAAAGCGCCAAGTCCAAACGACATGACGGCCCTTTTTTATAGACATTATTGGAGCATCATAAAAAAATAAAAAAAAAATAAAAAAAAAGAGGACATCCAAGCAGTGCAAAATTTTTTCTGAAATGGGAAACTCTTGAAGCAGATGAACCACACCAATATAGCTCTCATCCCAAAAACTCAAAGTCCAAGTTCCTTGAGCCAATACCGCCCAATCAATCTCACAAATGTTAGCTATAAAGTCATTACCAAAATATTGGCCAATCACTTTAAAGTCACACTAGTCAATATTATCTCTCCCATTCAGACAACTTTTGTCCTAGGCTGCAACATAAAAGAAAATACCATAATCGCCCACGAGTTATTCCACCACGTCAAAAGGAAAACTGGAAAAAATGGTTTAATGGCCATAAAGCTCGACATGGAGAAGAAGCTCGACATGGAGAAGGCTTTCGACCTTGTTGAATGGGAGTTTCTCTTTACGGTAATGAAAGTATTGAGATACAGTCAAGGATGGATAAATCTGATAAAAAAATGTGTAACAACTACAACCTTCTCCATCATTATAAACAGCTCACCAAGGGGTTTCTTTAAAACACAAAGAGGATTAAGACAAGGAGACCTAATTTCACCCTCTCTTCATACTAGTCACAGAGGCATTATCAAGAATTTTGTTAAAAGTTGAAGCGCAAGGTACCCTTGAAGGAATAAAAATAAGTAGAAATAGTCCACCCATCTCGCACCTACTCTTCGCGGATGATACAATCATTTTGCGAAAGCCACGGGAAGAAATGCTAAGTTATCTCTGAATGTTTAGCAAAGTATCAGCAATGGTCGTGGCAAAAAATAAACTTGAGAAAATCCTTCATCTTCATCACAAGGAATACATGTCCAGCAACCAAATCAACCATCACTCAATGGCTTCCTCAGAAGGTATATTCGGCAAGAATGAAAATTTTGGGCTTGCACACTTCCTTTAGTAAGAACAAAAAAGAAAACTACAAAGATATGCTAAGTAAAATGGGGAAAAAACTGGAAGGTTGGAAATCAAAGCTTTTATCACAAGCAGGAAGAACAATGTTGATCAGATCAGTAGCAAGCATCATCCCATCTTACCATATGACCTCTTTTCAACTCCCAAAATCAGTATGCAAGGCTTTCGACATTAGCTTCAAAAATTTTTGGTGGGGATTCCCAATAGACAAAACCTACAACTTGATTCTAAAATCATGGAAATCAATTTGCCAACCAAAAAAATCAGGAGGCCTCAAACTCAGACTGATGGAAAAAATGAATCAAGCTTTATTAGCAAAGATAGGATAGGAAATAAGTGAAAGACAAAATGATCTATGGCACTCAATTCTCTCAGTAAAATATCTCAAAAACTTGAATTTCTGGAGCGCAGCACCAAAATCATCAGACTCCTACCTGTGGAAAGGTTTTCTCCAGACAAGAGACCTACTCGAAAAAGGAAGATGCTACCAAATCAATAATGGACTTTCGTTTAATATCTGGTCAGAACCGTGGATTCCCTCAATCGAAAATTTCAAATCAAATCCGATCCAAGTAATGGATCAGATCCACCATTCCTTAAAGGTTTCAGATATAATCATAGAAAACTCACAGTCTTGGGATATGCCAAAAATGCAAAATCTATTCGACCAAGAAAGCATCACATAAATTTAAAAAATTCCACTGCCAACAATCTCTCAGAGACAAGACAAGACAAGATAATTTGGACCTCGAACCACAATGAAAAATTCTCGGTTACAACAGCTTACCACATAACGGTTAGTACCCAAGACTCGGCTCAACAAATTCCCACATTGGCCCTCTTCAAACCCCTATAGACTAGTTAGGTTTGGAAGCTTTTTTAAACAAAAAATTCTCATCTCATCTCATCTAATCATTACAACTTTTTTAAATTTTCACATAAAATATAATAAACAATTCAACTTTTTAAAATCTCAATTAAACTTTTTCAAATCCCAAAAAAATAATAATATTAAAAATAATATTTTTATTCAATATTTAACTTTCATCTCAAACTAAAAATTCTCATCTCAATATCCAAACCTAACCAAAATCCACGACTGTCATAAGCTGCTACTTTGGAAATTACTCTGGAACATCCTCCCCACCAAATCAAGATTGAGTGCAATCGTTCCCCAACTTGGCTCCAAAGAATGTCCATTGTACATTAGACGGAAGAAACCTTGCTACATCTTTTCATAGAGTGTCCAATAAATCGAATACTATGGAAACAAAGTCCCTGGCCATTAAATTTAGAAAATCTACTCATACGCTCCATTTCAGATTGGATAAAGATGATCTTATACCTAGAACAGGAGTTGGGATTACAGAACACAGAAAAGCACCACTTCTAGCCATTCGCGATAATTATAATGGATTTTATCTAGAGGAAATGAAACGATACAGTTCATAACCATACTTCCCTATTCCTTGAGGCGGCAAAAAATCATTTGAACCAAATCTATGAAGAATACAAGAAAGCATGGAAAGAGAAACAAAAAAAAAAAAAAAAAAAAAAAAAAAAAAAAAAAAAAAAGAAAGATAGGGTAAAAGTACATCATTTTAATTGGCTTATTTAGATAGTGAGATGGGATGAGATTAGATAGTTTTAGATAAATTGAATAAAATATTATTAAAATATTATTTTTTAATATTATTATTATTTAAAAAAATTGAAATTTTTTTTTTTATATTNTTCATCACAGCCATTGAAAGCTCGAACCCGTTTACATTTTGGCAAATCTCCCCTATCATTGCAAATTCAACAAATCTTCCGCCATCATCAGAGATGAAAAGTAGCCAAAATCCATTGATCTCAAAATTGATTTGCGTACTCAATGGCACAATGAGTAGCAACCAATCAAGCTTTTGGATGCATGTCCTTAGATAATCTCTCTAAATGCTTTTTATTTATTGATAGTGAAATCTACCTGGAATGTTTTGTAATTCAGTTTATTCTATAATATATACTTGATTAGAAAAAAAAAATCTGATTAACACTTCTCTTCTCTCTCTCTCTCTCTCTCAAGTTGAATCAGTAAAATCACATGCACGCTGTCCGTGTCAGTTTTTAAGGCTTAACACATCACATCCTCCCCCCCCCCCTCTCTCTCTCCCCCTCNACTGGAAAGGACCACTTAAACATGGTGAAACTCTGCTAGAGTTGGGAGCTGAGAAGAAAAACAAAAACACGAAAGAAAATGGTGGACGACGGATATGAGACAGAGAGGGCTGACCTATTGCAAAACATCGAAGTTTAATTTTTGTTTTTTAAATAAAAAGATAGGTATGCGGGTATCCAGTTAATATCCAGTATTCGTAACTGCCTATCCGGGTTCCGGACCAGATAAAAAAAAAATCTAGTCCGGATGCACAGCCGTAGGTAAAAACATGTGGGTTTGTCATATGATATGAGATAAATGAGGGATGAAGCAAGTAGAGTTTGACATAGGGTTCAGATTGAAAACAGATTTCGATCACCATTATAAGGGAGCGATACAACTTGATCAACCACTGTCAAACTGCACCGATACAGCAATACTCATATACAGTAAAACTGCGCTAATACCCTAACTCACATACACGAGTTTAGAAATCGTAGTAAGAGGATATACCCAATATAAACTAGGGTAGAGACTTCAGAGCCCACTAAATGGTTTCACTCCCGTCCTTCCAATAAGTTAACTATTGGGCACTGGTGTAGGCAGCCTTAAACACCACTACTCTGACTGCCCAAATGGGACACGAACAAACAACTGTCCGTGCAGGGTAACCACAGCTGATGTCTGATGTGGGTCAATTCTTGAAGGTAAGCTGACAACCTGATAAAAGAAAAGCAAATCCCAGTCAGTAGACTAGCCAATTTTAAAATATGGGAATAAGCAGTCTTCATAACAATACACAAGCAAACAACCTGGGGAAAACTGATGCAGGGCAAAATCCAAACCAACCAGACCATTATTTTCTCAGTTCTCAAATAAAGAGGAAAAACATAATACGCACCTTTTTGAAGGGTGTGACACCCCAAGGGTTGTCAGTATGTTCAGGTTCACCGCTTATAACAAGGCGTCCTGATGGATCTGATTGAACTCGCACCTAATCTTGCCAGAGAACAAGGTAATAAATACTACTGGTGGAATATAGACCTTGTCATTCAATATATCTTCTCAATGATACATCTAGAGTTGAAACTGATGCCACACTTTTTGTATGCTTCAACCTAAAAAATTGACTTTGTTTTTTGACTTAGCTAGTTGAGAACAACACCACAACTAGCTTTTGGGAAATTTTCATGTTTTTTGCTGATCCCGCCAAGGATCCCAAAAAAATAAGATTCTACTCAATGTATTTGTACATAGCTGGTACAGCAGAGCATGTATCCAATAGCGATTTTCAAAAAAGGTGGTACTATGAAACAAGTATCTAACACACAAATTTCTATCCAGTCAAGCCATCGAGGAATGCAAAAAGGCTTTTGTGGACTCCTGGAGCTAAGCTTTGTGCCTTAGTTAAATTCAAATAAAATATCTCTAATCGAAGTTTGTTTCCGATTTTTAATTTTTGTGCGAAGTAATCTGATTATAAGTCTTGTTTTTTTCATTTGTCGCTGATTCTAAATTGTTTCAACTTCTTCCATTTATTTTAAAAAGGCTAAAAAAATGGTACTCCAATATGTAACTCCAACTCCATTCCAACACTGAGTGTGTAGGGTGGAAGTGGAGTTATCTCCGACTCAGAGTTGAGGTCCACTAGTTACGGATTCCAACCCCATCAGAGTCAGAGCATATACCTATCAGGAAACCAAATGGACAATAAAGTAGCAAATGAGAATAATGACCGAATGTATTTACAGGTATGAGTATACTTACCTCCTCACGAAGAAGGCCCGGAACTAAAGCATAGACCTCAAAACAATCTTTCTATACACACAGAATTCCAAACTAATTAGTGTTATAGAATCTAGGAATGCATCTTGACGTTGAATAATTATTCGAATCGGTCATATAAAACTTACAGTTTTCTGCACATTGATCTTTACCCAATCAGCTGCAGGCCCAATATCAACGACTGATGAATCCAATCTAGTCAAATACGCAAAATCCAACCAAAAAACATTAACCGAATGCCGATTGGATAGTTTTAATCATGGCATCACTTGGTCACATCAATAAACTGTCCACAGATTAAAAATTTTCCTGCAACAAGAATCTTAACTGTGGTTTAGATGCCCTAGTACGTGCAGCTTTGACCGTATGTTCCATGTAAGATGGTTTCTTGCGTTTAAGCAAACCTGAAGGTAATAGACAAAAATCAAAAGTAAGAAGCTGTCTGCCATCTGTCACACTGTTAAAAATAAGAGAGCACAAGAGGGCCATACCAATGTTCTTCAGCTGCTTTTCACGCTTTTGCATTGAAATAGAATTCTTATCCTGTCAGATGAAATTCTATAATATCACTAAACCAAAATAAAATCTATGATCATTAATAAAGTCACGAGAAATTTGAATGCAAAAATTTAATATTCAGCAGACCTTGATAATCGGGTCACTAACTTCACCATTACCAAGAAGACGTTGTGAGTGCCAACCCTGCATAGCACGTGCTGCAGCATCTCTACGTGCTCTACCCGATCCTGAAGCCTGTTTACCACCATCACATGTGAAAGAATGTCAAGAATGGTAATAATTGAGAGACCACTGGTAGCATACCGACTGTAAAAGAAAATTAGACAACATTTTTAGTAAGTAAATGACAGAAAAAAATCTTTGACAATCGACTTGATCAGAGACTATGTTTAGCTTTAAAGAAATTCCTGCTTGAAAACTTATTTTTAGTAAACAAGTAAAAGAAAGGAGTGTGGTAATATTCACATAATAGATTATGCTTTCAATTTGAAGTATCCAGGACACACCTGAGGCTGATGCAATCTGGACTTCACATAATTAAAGCTTTTAGGAGATGCACAAGTAAATATTGCTAACATCGGTAAGTAACACATCCACCCAATCAGTTTTGAACCCCCAACTTCATCCTCTAAACCATTCTAATGGGAGGAGGTGCCATTTAAGCTACATCTTAATAGCAAAACCATGACACATGATCAAAGTATTTCAAGTAAAATAAACGAAGCCCTCAAACTATCACCAAATTTACAATCACACCACAAACTACAAAAAAACTGCAATGCACCCCAGTGTTCCTTTAAAAAGAAAAATTACCCCTAAAAAAAAAAAAAAAGGCAATATAACACTATCATTAAAAATTTAGTTTTTAAATAAATTTTCTAAAAAAATAAAATAAAAAATATTGTTTAAAAATAAAATTATTTCCATTTTTCTTTTACTTATAAAAAAAATATTTTCCAAGAAAATCATAAATTAATTTGGAAATTAAATTTTTAAAAAATGACTAGTTTTTCATGTTTTTACTTTTATGTTTTATGTTTTTTTATAAATATATTATTTTTACTTTTTTACTTTTTTGTACTTTTTAATTCTCTCTGTCCTTTTTTTTTTTTTTTTTGATTTTATACTTTTTGGATTTTTTTCCTTTTTTTTTACTTTTTATCAAGGTTATTTATGTCAAGGGGTACATTGCAATTTTGGCAATCCCCGTCAAAGGGTGATTACCAAAATTGATGGTCTGTGAGGGTGATTGTAAACTAGTTGGTAGTTTGAGGGAGGTTTGTATTTGTCCCCAAAATTTATAGCAATTTTTAAAAAATCATTTCAATTGCTGACCTGTCAAGTTTAACAATTAGAATTGGACACGATTTACCAAAGTTGAACCCAAAATTGTAACATACTAAATCCATTATATGTAGGGCTGTAAATAGACAAACCTCAAGAACGGCTTGGTCAAACTCGTTTTCAGCTCGATTCGTTTATTAAATGAGCTGTTTTTATAAACACAAAATAATAATCGATGCTTGAATCCTTATGAATATAATCATTGGTATATGTATATATAAACTATGTAAAACTTGTTTGTTAAAATGTGTATATAAAGTGTATTAGATACAATATAAATAATTTATTTTGTTAAAATGAAACAAGTTAGACTGCGCTTGAATAATAAATGAGTTGTTTGTGAACAATAAATACACTTCGTGATAAGCAGAAGCCTGACTCGCGTTCGAATAAAAATTAAATGAACAAGATTTTACCACCCATTACTCACTCAAACTCAACTCGTTTACACCCCTTATTACAATTATTAACATACAAGAAGTTGTGTAAATGCTGAATAAGCATAATCATTGAAACCCGCTAGGACCACTTTCTCTCTTTAAAAGCTATAACCCTTTAACAACTCTTATTACATTTTATTACAGTTTTAAGTCTTGTGCACAATAGGTGGCAATCATTGGGTAAACAAAATTTCATGAGACAAGATACATGATCTTTCTTTCCTAAAATTATAACCAGCTCAATTTTGAAAGTGGCAAAAATAAGACCTATCTGAAAAAGAGTTATTATATTTGCAAGCAGGTGTGCAGAACACACCATTCCATCACTTACATAGCAAGATTTGATTTGTAAGATTAAAATTTTAAAATTTCTCTTCCAAATCAAATCATGCCATGTAAGCACTTTACAAGGTGTATTATCCACACCGACTTGTAAATAGAATTTACCTTTGGAAAAAAAGACTTATCACTAAGTTTTAATTGCACAACATCTACCAGAAGTCCAAAATTAAAGTTTTTTACCTACCTGATTTTCGATATTCATAGGCTCTGAGTGGGAAGCAATAGGTACATTAAGCTCACCACCATGTGCTTTATGCCTTTCGTAACTAAGGAGGGCCTGGAGTAACACAAATTACTAAAAATAAGTATTCAATGATTAAATAAACAAAGCACGAGAGATTATGAGGTATTACAAAAGTATATGAATCAAACAAACTGACACAAACATACACAGGTGCACTTGAAAGAGGAGGGCCTATAAAATCAACTCATGGTAGACAGAGCAACGGAAAATAAAAACAGAAAACAGACAAAGCTCCAGTAGAAACTATTTTTCCACACAGACAAGTAAATTCTTATTAGCCATGACTTTTGAGAAAAACGGCAAGATTCGAAGGCATATCATGTAATTAAGCCCAGTTATGAAATCAGCAAAATTCTGTTTCTAACAACTGGAGTAATGCAAAGAGAACAAACAAGAGTAACAGATAAATCCACGCCTAACAATAATAACGATCTACGAAAATCACATCAAGGGCTGGTATGATAAAAGCAATCAATTTGTAGCAACATCTGAGTGAGGTACAATAAGCCTACTCAGAAATTAACACAAGGCCCGGTACCTAATTCAAATAAGAAATCTTTCGATAAAATGTTTGTGTCCCTATGATAAAAAATTGATGATGACTTCATATACAAAGTATGTAATTTAAGTCAAAGAATTAAAACAGCATGATTCCATGTTTCTTAAGCCCCGTGAGCAATCCACCTGCAACCATCATCACAGGTAGCAGTGTAAAAGATACAGGAACAGGAAATCATTGGTCAGAGGAGATACCTACTTTACGATGAACAGCTTGAACCTGAGATAACTTCATTACTCTATTCACTAAAGGGGATATACAAGATCATGCATGCACGCTCACTCACACATATGTAATGAAATGATGAGCACTAGGAATGATTATCCTCTCTCTGGAATGATAAAGATTTTATGACCTTAGATTTGAACAGGCTTGCAGATATGCACACAAGTACACATTACAACCTGCATAAAATAGACATAAATTTCCAAAAGTAGAAAAAAATAATCTGAATTACCTTCTCATAAAAACCTCGGAATGTCCATGAAACTGTAGTGCATGTCCTGTAAAAAAAATGGAATGGAAGAAAAATAAATTGGTTAATCTCCTAGGCCATGCCCACCCCCAGCACTAGAAAAAAAGAAAAAAAAAAAAAACACATTTGCACTTAGGAATAGGGTAAGTTTGCTTTTCCAAATTAATTAAAATCTAGAAAAACTCTCTCTCATTCATTATTTATTTATTTTGCTTATTCAATCTTTTCAAAAGCTCTAATCCCATTTATGCAAGTGATGGAGTTCACATACAAAAGATAATAGGAATACACATGTTCTGTTCCTTACTTTGGGGGTTTGAAAGACTCTCCCACTTGCCGCCACAACTTACAAGAAGTCACCTATCAATAAACAAAAGCCAATTATGAGCTATTGTCAGCAACAACAAAAAGGATGGTTCTGACATATTTATTCGAGGCACATTTCAATAGTTGTTTGCCTAATTAATTGGTATCAGATAATTCAGTATGGCAAAACAGCCTTTCTAATTCTTCTTTCCATCATACCAACATTTCGAAAGACACGACAAATTGCCTTGAATGTCAAATGAAAACTGTAGACAACCTTTTGAGCAGCCTATCCTCAGGTTTTTTTGTAGAGTCAGGCTCCCATATACCCACAATAGAGGAGACGCCCCCACTAGGCATGCGGCCACAAGTCATAATACACTCATCACAAAACTTACCTTGATTTCCAATTAACGACTTAATGAAATCAAAGACCAAATATAAATGGACAAGTTAACCACCCCTCTCCATAGATTTTATTGAACTTCATTGTTCATTTGCAGTTTTTCTTCACTCTGTTTCCTTCTTTAGGATGCCTGTTTGCATTCTCCCAGTGTGTTTGGGTTTAGAACTAAGACAAAAGTCATATACATGAAAATCAAAAGGAAAGACCTAAGACATAAATGTGCAAGTTCCAATTATTCACTGTTACTCTAAAAATTTGGTGCAATTAGGACTTGATCAAACCAAGGTAATTTCCAAATCATGAGACCCTAACTCTTCTGCTAGATATCTGTTTTTCCTTCCTAATTAGGTATTCCTCTTGTATACTTTCTATGAACTTAGGCTATGCCTACTCTTTTATCAATAAAACTTTTATTAAAAAAATAATCATCTCCTAGAGATTAGTCTTGGAAGCCTAATGTAGACACACTCAAAATGGTACCTCCACATAGAAAAGGTAGATCCTTAGGAACCTCCCCACACTCTAAAAAGTAAGTTGAAAAATAAAATAGGAAGAGAAAGGTAGAGTTAGAGATTAGAGAACTGAATTCCCACGGAAGGATAGTTTCCTTCTCTTCTAGCTTCTTCTTTATACTAAGGAGACCAAATACGTTAAATAAATGGTACAGTACAAATAAGGAAATAAAAAACTCTCAACACTCCCCCTCAAGCTGATGCAAAAGTATCTCTCATGCCCAGCTTGCTAAGAGTTGTTTGAAACATGTTGCTAGTAACTCCTTTTGTTAAGATATCTGCCAATTGATACCCTGTCTTCACATAAAGGGTACAAATCAATCCTGCACGCAGCTTTTCCTTGATGAAATGCCTATCAATTTCAATATGCTTGGTTCTATCATGTTGCACTAGGTTATGTGCAATGCTGATTGCTGCTTTGTTGTCACAGTACAACCTCATAGGCTCTGTAGTATCATCCTTCAACTCCTTTAACAACAACTTCAACCATAGTAACTCATATACTCCATGTGCTATAGCCCGAAATTCAACTTCAGCACTTGATCTAGCACCACTGATTGTTTTTGCTACACCATGTCACCAAATTTTCTCCCACAAAGGAACAATAACCTGAAGTAGACCTTCTATCTTCCATTGATCCAGCCCAATCTGCATCTGTATATGCTTCTATTTTAAAGTGATTATGCTTAGAAAACAGAAAGCCTTTTCTTGGTGATGACTTTAGATACCTAAGAATCCGATAGACTGCCTTCATGTGAGACTCACGTGGTGAATGCATAAATTGACTCACCATACTAACTGCATAGGCAATATCTGGACGAGTGTGGGATAGATAAATTAACCGACCAACCAATCTTTGATATCTGCCCCTGTCTACCATATTTCCTTCAGCATCTTCTCGCAACTTAGCATTAGGTTCTACTAAATTATCAACTGTTTTGCATCCAAGCATTCCAGTTTCCTCGAGGAGATCAAGAACATATTTTCTTTGGGAGATAAAAATCCCATGCTGAGATCGTGCAACTTGAATGCCTAAGAAATACTTCAGATGTCCAAGGTCTTTTATCTCAAACTCACTGGCCAAGTATTTCTTCGATTTCTTCACTTCATCATCATCATTTCCAGTTATCACAATATCATCAACATACACAATAAGTGCAATCATCTTACCTGATGGTGTATGCTTGATGAATAATGTATGATCTGCTTGCCTCTGCTTGTAGCCATATTTCTGCACAGCTTGGTAAAATCTTTCAAACCATGCTCTTGGAGACTGCTTCAATCAATCCATATAGAGCTTTTCTTAGTTTGCAAACTTTACCCTTGGCCTCAGGAAACTCAAGGCCAGGAAGAGTTCCATATACACTTCCTCTTCCAAGTCTCCATGAAGAAACGCATTCTTCACATCAATCTGATAAAGTGGCCAAACCTCATTTGCAGCCAAAGAAAGCAAAACTCGAACTGAATTCATCTTTGCCATAGGAGCAAATGTCTCTTCATAGTCTATCCCATAGGTTTGTGTGAACCCCTTTGCTACCAATCTTGCCTTTAGTCTATCAACAGATCCATCCGACTTAAGTTTCGGTGTAAACACCCACTTACATCCCACAACCTTTTTTCAATCAGGTAAGAGAACCAAATCCCAAGTGTCATTCTTAACAAGGGCTTTCATCTCTTCTTGCATTGCCCCTCTCCACTTTGGGTCACTAAGTGTATCCTGTAGATTTTTTGGAGTGGACACAAAGGACAAATTGGAAATAAAGGTACGATATGAAGGGAACAAGTTTTGGTAAAAGACAAAGTTAGAGAATGGGTGCTGGGTACAAGATCTGACTCCGTTACGTTGTGCAATAGGTAAGTCCATATCATGAACAATAGGAGTTGAAGAGTCTGGGATAGACAAAGAATTACCTAATCTCGGGTTGGATGATTGGCAAGTAGATGAGGTGTCAGTCTTACTATTCTGGCGTCGTTAGTAGACTCTTAGTTCTACACCTAGTGGCTCACACAGCTTATCAATATGTGGCTCTGGCTCTGGCTCTTGTTGTTGGTTCTCACAGGGTAAAGGTTGCAAGGCTGTAGGTTGCTGTTGATTTGCTGGTTCAGCCTGGATAAATGTCACTAATGGGTCCACAGATGACTTCTCTTCACTCTCATTCTCCCCCTGAAGAGAAGTCTAAGGGGAAGAACAATAGCGTTGAGTTTCAAAGAAAGTGACATCCATAGTAACAAACCGTTTTGGGGATGGTGGATGATAGCAGTTATAACCTTTTTGAGTGGGAGAATACCCTAAGAAGATACATTTGAGAGATCGATGATCTAATTTATTTACTATGAGCAGGCCCATGAACATGAACAAAACAAACACAACCAAACACTCTTGGAGGCACAACAAACAAGGAGGAAGACAATGAGGGTAACAAAACTTTCGTAGGTGTCTTAGAATTCAAGACACGAGATGGCATTCGATTAATGAGATAGGCTGCTGCAAGAAAAACATCACCCCAATAAGATTTTGGAACATGCATGGAAAAAAGTAAGGCACGGGTGACCTCTAAGAGATGCCGATTCTTTCTCTCAGCAACACCATTTTGCTGTGGAGTATTAACACAAGTAGTTTGATGAATGATGTCATGTTCACGGAAGAAATTTTGAAGGTTATCATACATGTATCCTCCTCCGTTGTCATAACGAACAACTTTAATAGAGGTACCAAATTGGGTTTAAACCATTTTATAAAAAACTTGAAAAACGGAAAACACCTCGCTTTTCTCTTTTAATAGGTAAACCCAAGTAGTGTGAGAAAAATCATCAATAAAAGTGACAAACCAACGAAAATCAGATAAAGAAATAATACAAGAAGGACCCCAAACATCAGTATGAACAATGGAAAAAGGTTCTTAACTTTTATTATTATTAGAAGGAAAGGACACACGATGATGTTTAGAAAGTTCACATGTCTCATATTTGAACTAGGATACATCAAGACCAGAAAACAGATATGGAAAAACATGTTGTAACAAGAAGAAAGAAGGGTGCCCTAATATTTGATGCCAAAGTCATGCCATAGCCATAGAGTCGTGAATGTGGGTGGTATGATAAGCCTGATTGTGAGCTGTCCAAGTGTCTTGATCTGTGAATCCAGATAGTAAAGACCATCCTTCAAGCTACCAATGTCAATCATCCTCCCCGTGGCTAGGTCCTAGAAGAAACACTAGTTAGAATAAAAAACCACTCAACAATTTAAGGCTAGAGTGATGCGAGCGATGGAGAGAAGAGTATTTGTAAAGTTGGGAACATGTAAAACATCTGAAAGAGACAAACTCAGTCACAGGAATTGAACCTTCACTAGACACAGAGGATAGGGCTCCATCAGCAATTCTAACCTTTTTCCTGCCTGAACAGAGATGATATGAAGAGAAAGGAGATGATAAACCAGTTATATGATCGGATGCCCCTGAATCAATTATCCAGGGATCTTTAGACTCAATAGAGGATGCACTTAGAGATGTGAAATTACTTGAGTGAGCAAATGAAGAGGATGCAGTGGTGGATGATTCCAGCTTAGACATAAGCCTACGGAGTGTGTCAAGTTCCTCCTTATTAAGCCCCCCAGGGTACGAAGTAAAAGGACCAGGCATAGACATGGTAGGTGTAGAGACCACAGCCAAAGTGTGATTAGCACGAGGCCTATTACCACCACCAAAGAGACCTCTTCTACCTTTCGTAGAACGACTATGAAGTCTCCAACAAGTCTCTCGAGTGTGTTGTGGTTTATTGCAATGATCACAAAACAGCTTATCCTTTTCACTTGTAGTGTCAACATTTTTTCCCCCATCACGGCTCCTACTTGGCTTATCAAGACGTTGAGTAGCAGTAAGCAGAGCAAATCGATCCTGGGAGAATGAAGCATCACACCACGACGACTCTCCTCATTTTGAACATAAGAAAAAACCTCCTGAAGAGATGGTAGAGGATCCTTTCCTAGAATCTGAATCCGAACAAAATCATACTCTTCATTCAATCCTCCAAGGAAAGCATAAATATCTATTATCTTCCAAATTTTTACAAAATCAACAATACATTCCGTCTGAAAATTCTGATAGTGATCCACTTCTTGCCACAAATCTCGTAGTTGATGAAAGTAAGCAGCCACAGATAACTCTCCTTGGGTCATCCCATGAATTCGTCTCTTTAGTGCATAGACTTGAGCTGCATTCCCTTTCTTAGTAGAAGTCTGAGCAGCTGCATCCCACACCTCTTTTACAGTGCGAAGAAGTAGAAAATCATTACCAATATCAGGTTGCATAGAGTGTAGTAACCAAGACATGATTATGGAATTTTTAGCTTCCCATCTATCATAAGCATAATCATCCAGCTTTGGTTCAGGGATCTTGTCATTCAAGTATCCTATCTTCCCTCTACTCTTAATATACAAGAGTGAAGATTGAGACCAAGCCAAATAATTGAGTCCATCTAATTTCACAATTGAGATTTGGAGGGTTGGATTTTCATTGGAGTAGGTCACTTGGCTTGCTACTCTCTGGTCATTGGTCTGTCCTTCACTCTTCTTTGGATCAGCCATTGAAACCAACCAAATAGCTCCACTTTTTTTTTCTTACCTAAAAAACGACATGTCATTTAGCTCTTGACGTAGGTTATGCTTCTGCATGACACGTCGTTTACCCGTGCAGCTCAAAAATGACATGTCATTTTTTACCATTTTGAGTTCTCCTTCTTCGAGCTCCAAATCGCACCAAATTCCCTGAGCTTCGCCGAAAAACTAGAAAGTTTCTGAGCTTCTCAGAGCTTTGACGTTCTCCCAACTCTAGATTGCAAAGATCAGAAGGAATAGAAAATTTCGATGCTTCGATGCCAAGTTCCCTGAGCTTGGCCGGAAGAATCAGAAAGCTTCTCTGGGCTTCGACTTTCTCCCAACTCTAAATCGTGATGATCCTCCGAGGAACACCCTGCTTTTTTTTCTCTTTTTTTCCTTTTTCAGAAGTCATGGCCAAGCATCCTTTGTTCACCGTGAAGCTTGGTCAGTGCGGTTCCCAGAAGATTTTGATCAGACCCATGGGCTCGACTTCCTTGCCACTACCACCGTCGCGGGCTGTCGTGAGTCACACTGTTTGGTACTAACCTAACCCTAACAGCCCAAGAACGCTCTGGTACCAAGTTGAAAAATAAAATAGGAAGAGAAAGATAGAGTCAAAGAGATTAGAGAAGTGAATTCCCACAGAAAGATAGTTTCCTTCTCTTCTAGCTTCTTCTTTATACTAAGGAGACCAAATACATTAAATAAATGGTACAGTACAAATAAGGAAATAAACAACTCTCAACAAATTATATATTATTATAATGGATAATGGCACTTGCCTCCAGAGCAGAAGATTGTGGGTTGGAGTCCCATAATGATTGCTCTACTGCTCTAATTATTTTATCAATTCTTTTTACTTGTAAAAAAATTGTCTCNGCAGTGCGAAGAAGTAGAAAATCATTACCAATATCAGGTTGCATAGAGTGTAGTAACCAAGACATGATTATGGAATTTTTAGCTTCCCATCTATCATAAGCATAATCATCCAGCTTTGGTTCAGGGATCTTGTCATTCAAGTATCCTATCTTCCCTCTACTCTTAATATACAAGAGTGAAGATTGAGACCAAGCCAAATAATTGAGTCCATCTAATTTCACAATTGAGATTTGGAGGGTTGGATTTTCATTGGAGTAGGTCACTTGGCTTTCTACTCTCTGGTCATTGGTCTGTCCTTCACTCTTCTTTGGATCAGCCATTGAAACCAACCAAATAGCTCCACTTTTTTTTTCTTACCTAAAAAACGACATGTCATTTAGCTCTTGACGTAGGTTATGCTTCTGCATGACACGTCGTTTACCCGTGCAGCTCAAAAATGACATGTCATTTTTTACCATTTTGAGTTCTCCTTCTTCGAGCTCCAAATCGCACCGAATTCCCTGAGCTTCGCCGAAAAACTAGAAAGTTTCTGAGCTTCTCAGAGCTTTGACGTTCTCCCAACTCTAGATTGCAAAGATCAGAAGGAATAGAAAATTTCGATGCTTCGATGCCAAGTTCCCTGAGCTTGGCCGGAAGAATCAGAAAGCTTCTCTGGGCTTCGACTTTCTCCCAACTCTAAATCGTGATGATCCTCCGAGGAACACCCTGCTTTTTTTTCTCTTTTTTTCCTTTTTCAGAAGTCATGGCCAAGCATCCTTTGTTCACCGTGAAGCTTGGTCAGTGCGGTTCCCAGAAGATTTTGATCAGACCCATGGGCTCGACTTCCTTGCCACTACCACCGTCGCGGGCTGTCGTGAGTCACACTGTTTGGTACTAACCTAACCCTAACAGCCCAAGAACGCTCTGGTACCAAGTTGAAAAATAAAATAGGAAGAGAAAGATAGAGTCAAAGAGATTAGAGAAGTGAATTCCCACAGAAAGATAGTTTCCTTCTCTTCTAGCTTCTTCTTTATACTAAGGAGACCAAATACATTAAATAAATGGTACAGTACAAATAAGGAAATAAACAACTCTCAACAAATTATATATTATTATAATGGATAATGGCACTTGCCTCCAGAGCAGAAGATTGTGGGTTGGAGTCCCATAATGATTGCTCTACTGCTCTAATTATTTTATCAATTCTTTTTACTTGTAAAAAAATTGTCTCACTTCTCTGATCCCTTCATTATAATTTGTATATAAATAATACTTATAAGTTTAGTACCAGGGAATCGCAAAGTGCACAGAATGTGCCCAACACATGTCAACCAAGCAAACAGCAATAGAAGTGTGTAAACATCCTAAATTTAAAAAATGCACATGGCAGAGGGTCTGAGATATCTTCCATAGAGGTCCCATCACAAATTGCATCCAGAAAACATCCTTACCAGAAAGCACTTATCATATTAGATTGCCTTAATCACTGATAATATGATCATACTTCACGGTATCAAAGAACTACTAGCATGAATCCAAACTAATCTTTGATACCAAAAATCTTAACTTTGAAATCTATTTCCAAAATTACTACCATACAAGAATCACCGATTGCTCCAGTTAAAATTAGCTTCCCAACCAAAGAGACCAAAGGAAAGGCACTGAACTAATATGCATGTGAAAATGGTATATAAATATGTTCATGGGGAAACAAAGCATACCTTGTCATAGCCACCCAATCTAGTCACTGCTCTCCACAACCTTATCAATAAGATGTTGACACACATTAGCCCAAAGTATGGAAATTTCTCTACCACCTATATAATAGTTATTAAGAAAATCAAATATGTAAATGATCAGGAGAAACTCACTTAAGGCAATTCAGACCCTCCCCATAAAACTTCGGAGGCTTGAATTCCGTGCTCCTCTCCCTAAAGAAATTTTCCAGCTCCTTCATAAAAGCCGATTGCTCTTCTTCTGTTCCCGATTCATTACCTTCTGACATATGATCATTGCCCAAAAGAAAGAAGTGCTTTGAGCTTGAGTTCCCATTCTCTACAGGCGTAATAACATCTTTTTCATTCACCTCCATATTGATTTGTCGTCCATTCTGAATTTGATATTTTATATCAGAAGCTTTAGCACAGTTCATAGCAGGTTCATTATGAATCGTAGTAGTTGCAGGCAGAATGTCAGCATCACCAGCAAGTTTGGTATCACGCACTTGACAAGGTTCATCTTTGGCAACTGAAACATCTGGTCCAGCAGTATCAACATGACATGAAGACATGTTGTTGTGGTGGCGTTCACAGCCTAGATTGCTTGGAGGCAAGTCATTGTCTTCAATCTTGACATCAGAAGTGGGTTGTGTATTAGGTTTGAGTAAATCTTTGTCATCATTTAAAGGGCCTGGGGAGTCAGGTGAATCTTGAGTTGGTTGGTCCGGATTGGACCAAGATTCCATAATCTTATTATCTTCAGGGAGAGGTGGAGTGCCATTTAACGTCTGAATCAGGGTTTGGTCCACTGGCACAGAAGAGTCATGGTGTTCATGTGCATCAGCTTGTGCAGCTTTGTGATTGGGCAAAGCAATGGTAACAGCCTCGTCTTCTTGTGCACTCTCCTCATTCTCCTTCTTCTTCTCCTTGGAATCACTCATCTAGGCTTCTAAGCACATCAGCAAAATAAATTACTCCATTTTTTTTTTTTTTATAGAAAACAAAGAATGAGGCAAAGAGCAAGAATAGGGCTCCTTATATACAGTTTCTGAGTAGATATGATAAAAGCAGGTGAAGAATGCTGGAACATATGAATTAAGAATTTTATGAATATGTTCCTAACCCTAGGTACTGTTTTCTCATTCCATAAACAAACAAATCATATAAAACTAGCCAAAAGAGAAAATCTATTACTCTGTGACGCAATTGAAAATGAATGCATCGTAACGCTTGAATTTGCAGATCCTTTTTTCAGAATTTTCTTTTATTTTTCAATTGAAAGTACAAATTTACCAAAAAAATTAAAAATTGAAAGAATAAATATTTACCTGCTTCGGATTGAGGGATACTCCCAGTTTTGAGGACAGCAAGAAACGAAGATTGAAACGGGGAGCGATAAAGAAAGCTTTCAAATATGATAAACCCTAACCCCCTTTATCAGCTTCTATCGTTTTATTTTTGTTTTAATTTTCTTTTCTCACTTTTTCTCTAAGCAATTTTCTTTTCTCACTCGGTTACAAACTTACACATTTAATTTCGTTATAAATTTAAGGGATAAATACGAAACTACTTTTAATAATTTGTGAACAATCAGGTAGTACTGAAAGAATATTTGACATATAAGAAATGACATCATTCTTATAAAACAAATAAAAATAATAAATAAAAAAGAATAATAACAAAAAAATGCATTTCAAACAAAAATCGAAAGTAAATTTAAAAAACATGAAAACTTTGAATGCTGAAATAATATTTGAAAAAAAAAATTGTATCCGTTTGTTTTCAAAATTTTATTCCATTCTACCATCATGATCCACCATCGGTTCTGCGTGGTGTTTAGCCAATCGTTCGTATCTGCATTAGAGATCGTTTAGTTACACAGATGCGATTATATAAAATAAAAAAAATATGTAACTAGTAGTAATATAATTTGTAAATAATAGTAAATAGTTTAAGTTAAAATTTTTATGAAATTTTAAAAAATGAGAGAAAAAAACATTGAATAATAATTATAAAGTTACAAGAACGTCAGAATATAATTTTCTAATATAATTTTTTGTTTTATGATTTGAAAATGTTGAATTATTTTTTGTGTTTTATTTAGAAGTTTGAAATTTTGAAAAATGTTTGTGCTTGAATGGTATTTAGATGTTGAAATGAGATGAGATAAGATGATTTGAAAAGTTTGTGTAACCAAATCAGGCCTAAATTTTGTAGCAGGCAACACAACTGTGTCAGATGGGACAATCTTTAAGGCTAATTTGTCGCCAGCTAATCATGTTTGTTGCTTAGCTTAGGGTGGGTGGCAGGCCCACCCCGTTCGCCCCCTGCCCAGCCGAGGTGTGGTTGCCTGGTTGAGGCTGGCCCTCTACCTGTAGGCGGATACCCGCATGCATTTGGGCATTACAAGACAGGACTCAGTCTAGGCCCATACCTGCATAGGGCTTATCTCATTTGTCCAGCCCAATTATATAAATATATATATACACTAAAAAAGCTAATTTTTTTAAAAATAAAACGATTTTGTTTTATCTTAGGTTATGTTTTTTAAAAAGTAAAAATAAAACAATTACGTTTTGGGGAATCTTATTAGGGTGGCAATTTGGACAAGGTAGGGTTAAGTGTTTAGGCTAGAATAAGTGTATGGAGTGATGAGAAATTGGCTAAGTGTTTGGACTCCAATGGATGAAGGGTGCACGACAATAGTGACCACTAAGGTTGGCGCCACTTTGGGGTTTAGGAAACTTCCTAAATCTTGGGATTTGATTTTGGATAGGGTGATGGCCGGCTATGTGAATAGATCAACTAGGGTTTCCAAGTATGGAAACTCTAATATGGAAAGTATGTGGGTTGGCTAGGGCTAATTCAAATAAGGCAAGAGTGCCGAATTTGAATTTGGATGGATAAGGTAAGTGAGTTTCGGCTAGTGCTAAAAATAGATGAAGGAAATATTTATGGAAGGTTGACAAACACTAGAGATAGCCGAATATAGTGTTTGGATGGATTGAAAGACAATGGAATGATGAACAATAAGAACTCAATGAAGAATACTCAAGAACAAAGTATAATTACTTAAGAACTTGAATGAACAAATGAAAGTAATACAACACTTAATTCACGTATTGCACAATTATTAAATAAATCATATATTGATAGATAACAAGAACAAAGATAGAACAACTTGGATTCACAAATTGCACCAAGTTAGAAAATAAGATAAATGAATCACTCAAATTCAATGAATTGCATGGAATAATCATCTCTATGGGATTCACGAATTGCACCCAAAAAACTCAAGTGCTTAGCACCGAATATGATCTCCCAAACAATAGTCCTCACTCTAGTGAATTTGCCAAAAGATTCTAAAGCAAAGGAAAGTTGTCCTATTTATAAGCAAAATAATTTAGAAACCCCCAATAGGTCCCTTTGAAATAATTAAAATAAAATAAATCAAGATAGTGGCATGGACCACATGGCTGTGGCATGCATGAGCCAATGGTTCGGCTAAGGTGGTGCATGGTGGTCCTCGGACTGGTCTATGGCAAGGTCGATGGGCGTGGCAGGGGCCACGCATGGCTAGATGGAGGGCACGCGTGCCTGTTGATGGGCTTGGCAAGGGCCACGCATGGCTGGCTGCATGGCCCATGCCGGTGGCCTGGGCGTTGAGGCGGCAAAGCATAGGCTGGAGCCATGTGCTGAATGGCATCCCTGGTGTGCATGTCATTGGCCTGCTCTGCAACGTACGGGCTGGAGCTGTGTGCTGGATGGCATGCCACTAATCTCGCTGGCATGCGGCATAGGGGCCATGCGGTTGGGGGCATGGCTGGGCGCACGCATGGGCGTGCGCAGGATGTGCGTGCCCATAGGCGCAGGGGACCTGGGCGTGGGCCAGGTGGGTGTGCTGCCGTGCGTGCGCATGGGCCTTGCGTGGAGTCTGGGCGTGCGCATGGCTATGCGGCCTGTGGGCATGCGCAGGGCCACGCGACGCATGGGCGTGTGCATGCTTGGCCGTGCACTGGGCTGCGCACAGCCACTAACGTCGATGGGCCTGTGGCCTAGCGCGCACATGGGCGTGGGTGTGGCCTGCATGCTAGGTGCCCCGTGCATGTCAAGGCATGCATGTGGTCGGTCCATGGGCATGCTGGATGCCCCGTGTGTGACAAGACACGGGCCAACGCATGCTCGTGGCATGGTCAAGAGGCATGTCCCCAATATGGCTTGGACATGTGTGACAACTTTAGAGGCAATTTTACGTGGGGGTCTAACAAATCTCCCCAAAACGTCATCGTTTTTCATTTGGTTTTGTTTAAAACTTAAACAACCCATGCTCTCTCTTCTCTTTCATTTCGCCGTCTCTCTCTTCGTCTCCCTCTCCCTTTGGCCATCACCCCCCACATCCCAGTCCCAAGTATCGCTCTCTCTCTCTACTTGAGCTGGATTTTGGGGTTTTTGTTTTTTGATTGGTTAATAGCGATGGTTTGGGCAGGGGATAGGGTGGGGTGTGGTCCTGGGGCCCATGGAGGGTGGGGCTCAAAGCCAACGGCCCTTGATGAGTGCGGGTAGACCCCTAGCCTCAGCTTTCTTCTCTAACAAACTTGCAGGTAGAGAATCGCAGGGCACCTGGATTTGAGCCAAGACTCCCGGCTACACGCATCAAGTGTTGATTTGTACCCAATTGTCCCATGTTGATTTACTCATAGAACCAACATAATTCCAAAACTCTCCCATGCTCTCAAAACTGTCACTTGCTCCCTTCCTCCTTTCTCCCAACTACCATCACGAGTCACGACGCTCACATTGTTAGCCCAACTCAACCACCGCTTTTTCCACCTTACTTAAGCACTAAACCATACTTATAGTAATCTTTTCTATTCTCTTCCTTCTTTCATTTTCACCATGTAATCTTGAAAGTCAATAGATTTACCTTAATCAAAGCTCTCATTCGTTCATTCAATAACTGGTTTTGGATGCTGCAATTTCGTTGGCATCAGAAAAAGGAAAGTATTGTGGAGTTGTGCAAAGCTTATCTCGATATGATGGTGTGCATCATGGTGTGGTCATCTATGCCCGATGAATGGTCAGAGTGACAAGGTAGATTTAGGGCATAAATTTTGGCTTTTGCTTTAAGTTAGATGCCACTTTTCTTCCTTATTTTTTCCTCTCTATGTCTCTCACTCTCTCATTATTTGGTGCGTTCTCTCCACTTCAATAAGCCTTATTTTCCCTTTCCTTGGTTTTATTTCTTTTTGACAAATGATATTTGCAGTCATAGGGTGTATAAACACCGCTTATTCCTTTTGACAAAAATAAGTAAATATGAGATCCATTGTATTTATGCTTGATTCTTGGTGGGAAAGCTATTCTTTGATGTGTTGGTGGAAAGATTTTGTCTTTCGGCACTTTGTTTGAAGGACCAAGCGTTTGTATCTCTCTCTCTCTCTCTCTCTCTCTCTCTCTCTATGTTGCTTGAACTGAAGTGGAGTGTGGATAATGCACATATAAGGCTCAAAAACTGGCACATAGTGATATATTCTTTAAAAAAATAAAGAAAAGCAAAATTGCAAATTCTATGTTGTAAGTGAACCTTGTGTTGGGTTTTAATCATTTGACTATATATTTTGGAATACAAATGCAAAAAAACAAAAACAAAACCTTTTGGTAATGTAGTGTTTCCCACACCTGGGGAGAAATATCCCTCACACCTTTTGTAAAAGCAAACGAACGTGAGTTGTAATACAAAATCCCCTATTTTGACTTGAGGAAAATATGAATTTGGTAGTTTATGGGTAGGATGTGCTGCATGTAACAGGTTGTTTGTACCCAACCATATCAATTTGAAATGTGCATCCTAGCACCATGGTGCTTTTGAATGGACTTGATAAGAACTTTGCAAACGATCTTAATACGTTATTCTTTTTTCTTCTCTATTATCATCAACAAACATCAATGTAAAAGGAATGGACCAGCTTGCATATGATTATTAGTATGTGATATATATTTCAAATGCTTCTGGAATGGTAGAGCACCAAATTGTTGATGCTCTTTTTGATAGCATGTTTTGTTCTTTCTTTTCATAGACAAGTCCTATATAAATTATAATGCCATTGCCAAGATTTTTTTAATCTAAAAGTACTCACCTCCAGGCAAGCTCCTCTACGAGTATCATGAAAAGGCAAAGTGCTCACTCCTAAGCGAGTATCAAGGATACCAAAAGTACTTCACATCCAGGCGAGCGCTATAGGAGCAAAAGGGCTTCTTCTCACCCCGTCAAGCAACATGAAAGAGCATAAAGTTTGCCACCATAGTGAGCACTTGAAAACGCAAAGTGCTCACCCCTAATGAGCATCATGGAGAGCAGAAGTGTTTGCCGTCCAATTAAACACTATGGAGAACAAAGTGCTCGCCACCCAGTTGAGCACCCCGGGAACAAAAGTCATTGCCACCTTGGTGAGCAACCTAAATGAAGCACAATGCTCTTCATAGTAAGGAGCAAAATGGATTTTCTAAACTAATTATTGAAGGAAAATCCACAAAAAATCACATTTTATCATTAAAAAAGAGAGAGAGAGAATGGAAGTTCGATGTTTTTTGTTCTCAAAGCACAATTTAAACTAGTTTTTTGGAGTTTTAAGTGATGTTTAAGTCCTACATTTCGATTAATGGCCAAATATAGAAGAATTAATTATTCTCATATGGACAAATTTGTTTAATAAGCACTTAGTATTCTACCACTTTTTCTAATCAAGTGTTGCTTCTACTTCTTCATTTCCAACACATAGGATGTGATTTTGGTTAGGCATTCTTTCTTGTTTTTAGGAAAATTACGACTGTGCAAAAATCCGATTACTTAACTGCAACACCGACTCCAAACTGACCACGCGTCGATGAAGTCGAAGCTTAGAGAAAATGGAGTTGGAGTCAGAGGTTTTAGTATCGTTTTTGTTGGATTTGGAGTTAAAGTCAAAGCTAGAATTGTTTCATAACCGACTTTTAGCTCCAATATCCGACTCTGACTTGAGGCTCCAACTCCGCACCAAGATCCACCTCCATCTTGTACCTCCAATTCCGAGATTTGTATAAATAAGTTATAGAAATATATATTATTTATATAGAGATCATATATACTCATATTGAAAGTCTATAACTTATATAGTTATATTTAATACTCTTCCGGTATGTCTTAATTATTATAGAATAATATCAATAGACTAATAGTCTAGTAGATATACACAACATAGTATAACTATCATACATATTACATATGTAACAGCCTGCCAAAAACTCAAGTGATGAATTTTTTTATGCTTTAGGAACCTTGTAAAAACTCGAAAGTCTTCACGTATCGATCAATCGCTTAGGTTTTAGTCTATCAGCATAGTCAGTTTTGCCTCTCATTATGGTGCCAGAAGCGCGATTTTATTTATTTAAGATACCTAGAAGTGTCATAATGAGATATGGTCTACGCCACTAGTTTTGTTTGAATATTTAGAATTTTATGGCGCAATAAAACCACTTTCAATTTTTGGACGAAGCGCTTATTCAAGAACGCATTTTGATCATTTTGAGGCACTTCAGAGTCTAATTTTAATAAAATATTGACATTTAGAATTTTATAGTGCAAAATTTTTTTTTTTCACTTTTTCTGAGTGAAATGTCCGAATTAGGTTAGAAAAGTTTTATCTTGACACTTGGCAAGATCTAGTCACACTTGATGAATATTAATGGACACTTGGCACCAAGAGGAACCATAAGATGGAAAATGTGAAGGAAATCAAGTTTTGTGATCATGTCACCTAAGCGAAACACTATTCCATCCAACCATCCAATTTGCGCTAAACCAAAGAGGGTTTCAACTCTAGAAAATCCTAAACACTTGGAATCCAACTAAAACATTAAAAACTTGGTTGAAACCAAAACCCTAAATGGTTTCCCCATTTACAAAATTTGCTTCCAAACCCTAAATGGATCTAGTTTCTAGCTTAGCATTTAATTATTTGATTAAATTACTTTCACATGCTATCAACCACTTAAATTCATGTTATGACATCATTATTCAATACTTTGAAACATTGAAAAATTTTATTGGATCAAGAAAAATTAGATTTAGGCTTGATAGCAACCTAAACCCCAACCAAACCCTACTGAAACCCTAAATGGGAGCCCATTTGGTTAAGGCCCACGAAACTGAACCACATTGGCAATGCTTATGGAGGAAGTTTCCCCTTGCCATGGCTAACCAAACACTGCCCAAAGCAGCCCCAAATAGTACATGATGTGAAGGCAAAAGGCCACCTCACTCTTCTCTCTCATATGACAATCCAAGGCAGAAAACCGTGGGCTGGTTTTGCCCCTTGTTTTGGCTAATACAACCATCACTCAAGTGTCACTCACAACCCTCTCATCACCCCTCAGTTGTGTAAGAAGGCGTCCAGTCCCTTCCCCTTCATTTCATCCCTTTCCCACTTTTTTCTTGAATAGAAACCTAACGATCCTCTTGGACAGTTTTCCTAAGTCACTTTGCTAGCCATTTTTGAAGTGGTTGTATGTATTTTTGAGTATAGCTTTTGTGCATGTCCTTTGTGTTGATTCTCATGGTCATTGGTTGATCAAAAGTTATGTTAAGTATGAAAAAGTCATTCTGAGCCGTAAACTAGACAATACTTGATATTTTTGGTGTTTTTTATCAAGCTACTGGGAAGATCTTGGTATGATTTTTCTTATGGAGTGTATATAACATGTTTATATGAAATATTTATGAGGATTCATTGTATGTTATAAGCTTTTGTTGAAAGTTTTTCTTAGTTTTAAAAAGTTGGAAACTGGAAGGAGTATAAACATTTCTATTTTGTGAATGATTGGATCTTTTGTGGTAAAATTATACTCCAATGGCTTTGATATTTTTATATGATGATCCTAATTCTTTGATATACATGTTAAGATGTTATTTTGAAGATTTTTTGCGTTGGTTTTAAAGATATGATTTTTATGCATGAAGAGACTCGGTTAGGTCACAGATTTGAGGTTTTCGGGGTATATGGATGTTTTGATATTAATATGGCCATGTGATCTTGATTTTAATGATGTTAAAATGGCCATGTCATCTACTCTAGGACATGATTTTTAACCATGTGATGTCGTTGGTTTGTGATTCTTGTCATGGTATGTTTCAGATCAAAGGATTTGATCAAAACCTAATGTTAAGGAAATTGGTTTTGAGTTTGAATGTTGAAGCCGAAAGTTTGGTATTACATCTTGTGATTTTGTTATGTTTGCTTGGTGATTAAAAGCATGATAATTCTTAGAATTGTGTTATGAATATATTGAAAGTGTATTTTTGAATTTTTGGAATTCTTGGAGATGTTTTAAAAATGAAAAATTCTTCCCATCAACCACTATTCACTACTCCACACTCCACACCTTCCGAAAAACACCCTCATACCCTATGAAAAAAAACTATTGGTATGGGGTGTGAGAGTGAATAGTAGCTGATGCATAGCATTCCTCTTTAAAAAGAGACAAAACCTTGAGAATCAAAGGTTATGTTTTTAGTAAAACCTTGGAGCTTTGTTTTAAAACGACTTGTGATTTTTATAAAATGAGTTTTGTTGGTTATTCTTGTATGCTTTTTAAACGTAGGATGTTCTAATTTATGTTGCAATATTTCAATTTTAAGCATAAGGAATGAGGTTGATAGAATTGCAATAAAAATCAAAGTGTTTTTGCCTTTGAAGGTTTAGTTGTGATGTGTTTTAAATTTTTTTGATTAAATATTTGGATTTAGGACAAAATTTACATTTCTAATGTAAATTTTATTTTGTTGAGTTTTGGAGTTATGATGTAAAATCCTTAAGTTAGAGGTAAAATAGTCATTTTCTGATATGTAGAGTAGTACAATGGTCATTTTACTCCAATGTAGTGTTTTTATGCTTTTGATTTATTAGTAGTGAGTTTCTAACTTTTAGAAATCCACACTTACAGTTTCTTGTGTTTACGTATTTTCTCCATAACGCGATGATCACTGTAAGTTAGAAGCTATTATAAGTTAGCTTCTAACTAATTGTCAGATTACTGTATATGTATGTTGGTAAGGAACTAGTGGTTATATTTTTATGTATCATATATGTCATATCACTACATATATGTCTGTTACATATTATATTCTATCACTAAATATTTATCTATCACACAATATATTTTGTCAAGCAATACTTATCTGTTACATATTATGTCATGTCACGTAATATTATCTGTTACATGTCATGACATGTCACATAATATTTGTTTGTTACGTGTTATGCAATGTCATGTCATGTAATGTTTGTCCGTTTCATGTTACGTCATGTCATTCATATCACGTACATGTCATGTTACGTTACGTCAGGTCATGTGTCCTTTCGTTTCATGTCACGCTATGTCTTGAGTACAGTTTGTGTATCTCAAGAACAGTTTTCCAAGTTAAATCAAGTCTGTTTAATTTTATCATAACCCTAAGTACTAGGATGAGGTAATATTCTAGTAGAACTCTTTTGTTTAAGCTGGAATGTCTAAAATAGTGTGAAATTCTTTGAATTGACAAAGTAAAGATCAACATTTCAATTTCATGTTAACGCACGTATGTTAACGCACTCACAGCTAGTGCAGATACTTGTGTTATGATGCGGTAATCGGTAGGGACACACAGATCAAGGGGAATCGTGTAGCACCCATATATTCACATTTATTAATCATGTTACTAATTGAACAAGATTCTAAGTTCATGTATTTCACGTTCATGCTCATGTATTTGTAATGTTCAGATTAGTTCATGTTCAATTCACGATCAAGTTCATGTCATATCAAGTTTCAAGTTCAGTCCATGCTCAATTTAAGTCATGTCAATTCATGCCATGTTAAATGTCAAGTCATGTCATGTTTATTTATGATTATGATTATGTATTCATGCATTTACTGTCATGCATGAATCCATAAATTGTATGTTAAGTTTCTTGTTAACTTATTGAGACTTGTATCGTGATTGTCCCAACTACCATTCCCCCCCTCACCCCTCGAAATGGTAGATGACATGCTAAGATAAGGAAATGCAATGGACTCTAACCGACTCGAGACAATCAATTAGGCGATGCAAACATGATGCATAGCTCATAGCCTCCATGATCAGATTTATAGATAGTATTTTGGCATCCTTAGTCGAATTACTCGACGAGCTATCCCAGTAGTTTGTTTTATTCATATACTTATGGAGCGATGTTCCCATACCTTTGAGATTACAGACATTTTGACTTATGTTGTAATCATAGATATCTATCACTTTCACGCTTATGTAATATGTTTCAGAGGTAATTGAAATATTTATAGTTTAGTGCATAGTATTACTCAAAGAAAAAAAATTATCCCTGTGAATATTGCATATTACTATATACATGCTACGTGCATTACATCTTTAATTGTCATGAACTGGGGAATATAACATTATATTGCGTGTCTCGACACTTCAAATGTCGATCCGATCCTAAGCGAAATCTAGGAGTGTCACAATATATGTTAGGGTAGATGAAACTTGACTAACTAATAGTGAGTCATGTACTATGTATAATGTATATATTGTAAGACTAGTGATCTATTATATAGATTCTAACATAGTAGTATGTAACTAGAAAAATTGTGTGTAATTTTATATATAGAGCAATTATTAATAGTTATAAACTACACATAACTCAATATTAGTAAATTAGTAATTTTGAATTATCAATGATTTGATACTAACAATTAAACTCAGTATTTAAAAGAACTACAAAAATGCTTTTTTTTTTTAAATAAAAAAACTTAGGGTCTAAACAAAGATTAAATTTAGGGTCTAAGCTAGAAATACAAGAAATTTAGAGTTTAGAAAAACAAAATAGGACTAGAAAAATATATTTAGCCCAAAAGCACACCAGTTAGGCCCAAGCCCAAGCCCAACCAGAATTCAGGGTTTAATAGAGAAGTGCCACAGCCCATTTCAATTGAAATGACACCATTTGGGTGACTATAAACGGCCCCTTTTTGTGGAGCCTTTTAGTGTCTCAACCCATTAACCAAAGGCATAGTTTTCCCACATCCAAACGACTTCATTCAATACCCCAGCCAATGTCTAATCCTAAGCCTCGTCGCCCAAGACCTCAGTCCTTCATTACTCTCTCTCTCTCTTCACCCTCGATGCATCTATCGTTTAGTACCCTAGCCTTGTCTTCATCCTTCACTCACCGGTCGCCACTACCCCTCACCATCAAATCCTCCTCGTCCAACCATTCCTCGTCATTTTATGTCTCCTCCTGGACCCTCGATGGTCATATCTCTTTACTTTCCCCATATTTATTTCTTATTTATTACCATGGACGTACACACGGACACTATACGGTTGCACCGGACCACTGTCGGGGGCTCCACACCACACCAATCGAGGCCCGAACAACCTCAGCAAGTCAAAATGGATCTTTCTCCCTTTCCGGTCTGTTGTGCTAATTTTAGGAGTTAACAAATGGCAACGTTTGTAGGATCGATTAATTTTTTACATCGAAGGTGGGAGAATGACGATTTTCTTGCATGCTATATAGTCACCGAACGAGCAAATGAAAGTCTCCCAGATAAGTATTCTCAACCTTTCAACTTTTATTTTTATGAAAAATGCTTTTGCAGAGAATGAGCGAGTGAACCTTTCCTTGCCCAGGCGATTAAATGCACTGCACTTGAGTGCTTTCCATACACCCAATGTGTAAGGCTAGGGGACCAAAATCCTCGACCACTTGAGCTTAAATAGCACCCACTACTCCATGTGCTTTTAAGTACACAGTGTATTTAAGTGAGCAGTGTAAATACTGTTCACAAAAATACACTAGGTGCATGCACGTGCACAACGGGCAAACACTGTGCACTTAAGTGCACTGTGCCTGCATGGGCATCACGTCCAGACTGTGCATGGTATGCACAGTGCAGGCAGCCTGCCGTGAGCTAGGTGAACCTGCGGGCAGCCATCACATGAGCCGCTGAAGGTTTCTGTCTTCAACAGCCTAGTCCCCCGCACGCCTAACAGGCACATGCCTCCAAACACCCGAGAAGCTCACGCCAATTGGTCATGAGCCCGCTAAATCTGTCAACGACCACCATTAGGACCACCAGCATCCTCTGTCCCTACCAGTGTGGCCCCCAACCACCAGGGTGGCCACACACCTTACATGGGAAGCTCATGGTAGCCTGTTGTGAGCCCCCTACTCCCGTCGGTGTAGTCACTTGGACCATTGGCGTCGTCTACCCTGAAAGGGGTGGTCCCTGGCTGCCAAGGCGGCCACACAGTGGCCTACCGCCACAGACACTGTTTATGAGAAGAGCAAACGAGGCTCACGACTTGAGCCTCGTTATCCCAAGGAGCAATATCGGCGGCCACCATGTGATCTGCTGATGGTTTCTATCCTCCCCCCAAGGTGACCCATCATTGGAAGGCGTGCACGCCATGCACAATAGAGCAGTTGGTGCATGGCTTGAAACTTTCACGGCACCCGCTAGCTGGCAGGACCACCACCACGCACTGCTAAGCTTGCCTAGTTCTCCACAGCCAATGACGAGCACCTCGATCATGCAAGCGGGCAAGCTCCCCTCCATGCATCCAGTCGAGCCCTCCACGGCCACATTGTGAGCTTCCCAGCCATGCACGCATCCTGTCCCAGCTATGCACGCATCATTTCCCGGCCATGCACACATCCCAACTCTGCCACCTACTTGTGGGCACCTCCCACTCGGTGCACGTCGATCACCTTGGTCACGCAAGCGAGTAAGCTCCCAACCATGTACCTCGCCTAGCACCCCCTCCACGGCCACAAATAGCTCGACCCAGCCAACGTTTACATGACACTTAGCTCCTTAGCCAAGAACAACCAACTCCTCAGCCGACTACTGGCGGGCAACCACCTCTTATGCAATATGCTCTTCGACAACATACTCCTCAGACAGACTCTCCCCAACCATGCAAGCTACTCAGAGAAACGTTACTCGACCACCTGCTCCTCGAAAAAACACTCCCCGGCCATGGGACAAACGTTCCTCAGCCATGCAAGCAAGCAACCTTCCATGCAACCACCATCCTGACCACCTTGCATATCGCATGCACACCTCGAACAACCAACTCCTCTGCCTGAAGCAACCTCCCCACCATTCATCACAACCATTGTGTCTCAACCAAACACGTCCCAGCCATGACTAGGGTAGCAAGCGACGAACTCCCCCCCACGACCCAAGATTTGTCTCAACTACCCATTAGCAACGAGGTCGTCCTCAGCCCGAGACTTGTCTGAGCTGCCCCTGGTGAGCCCACCTTCCTCGGCCTTGAACCCACAAGGCACAGAGCTACCTACCCACATGCATGGCAGGCACAACGCCATGCATCGTACTCTTTCACTTCGGGCAACCTCTTGCACATGCCACGAATCATAATCTTTCACAACGGGCAAACACCAGACGTGAACACATAAGCCTTGGCCAAAACCGATGAGGCACAGGAACCTCCTCGTGCAAGTATTTCCAACGGGAAACCACCATGGTAAGTTGCATAGCTCCCGTGACATACTCCATCGGCCACCAACCCTCTCAATCAGCGGCCACACAGACCAAGTCCTCAGACATAGTCGACCCAACAATAGTGCTTCACATGACCACAATGAGTCTCCCTTGGTTAAAAAAAAAAAAAAAAAAAGAACAGAGAATAAGATGAACAAGAAAGTGAAGAAATAGCAACCAGTAGCAGGCAATTTTGGTCAACCAAAAATCGGCCACAATGGCTAAACACCCCGGTTTGTCTCCTCAAAACTTATGTGAATTTTATTTTTACTAACATTATTGATTTTTTTAGTGTGAAACACCAGATGTACAGCCCCACTTGGACATCGTTCGGACGTCTCAATATGTCTCCATCGAAATAAACTCCTTAGCATTCACATGCATGTAGACAAGCGCCTCTCCTACTTACCTCCCCGCGGGATCCAAAGAGGTGGGTTACGCCTTAAGGCTGCTTTATCCTTCCCGCGGTGGAGAGCAGGTCTAGCCTTTGGCTGCAACAAGCGAGAGCAGGTCCAGTTCCAAACTGCCCGACAACTTATCTCCTTGTGAGGGTCAATAAGCGGGTCCAGCTCCCCCGATGGCTCGACCTCCCTCACAGAGGAGAGCTAGTCCAGCCTCTTGGCTACTAGAAAACTTACCCCGACCTCTACCATGGCAAAGAGTGGGATTAGCACCAGCCTACCAGACACTTACATTCTCTGTGATATCAATGGGTAGGAGCGGGTCCAGTCTCAAACTACCCGGTAACTTACCTCCCCATGAAAGTCAACAAGTGGGTCCAGCCCCCAGCGACCCGAACTCCCTCACGGAGGAAAGTGGGTCTAGCCTTTCGCTTGCCCGATAACTTACTATGACCCCATCACGGCGAAGAGCGGACTCAGCTCCCTAGCTGTCCGACAACTTACCTCCCCGCAAGATCCAACGGGGTGAGTTACACCTTAAGGCTGCTCTATCCCTCCTACGGTGGAGAGCGGGTCTGGCCTTTGGCTGCCCGACAGTTACCTTCCTCATAGGAGTCAACAAGCGTGAGCAGGTACAGTCTCAAATTGCCCTGCAACTTAACTCCCTGTAAGGGTCAACATGCAGGTCCACCCCCCTCCCCCGGGGTGCCCAGCGGCCAGACCTCCCTCACGGAGGAGGGCGGGTCCAGCCTCTCGACAGCCCGACAACTTACCCCGACCTCTGCCATGGCTAAAAGCGGGATTAGCGCCAGTCTAGCCGACACTTACCTTCCCTGTGATTTTAACAGGCGGGAACGGGTTTAGCCCCCCGGTGGCCCAACCTCTTTCACGTAGAAAAGCAGGTCTAGCCTCTCAGCTGCCCGACAACTTACCACGACCCTCATCACGGTGAAGAACGGACCAGCTCCCCAACTGTCCGACAACTTACCTCCCCCAAGAAACCAAAAAAGCTGGCTTAGCCTAAGGCATCCCAACCTTTCCCCCGGTAGAGTGCAAGTTCAATCTTTTGACTGCCTGACATTGGACGCCATCTCCTGCAATGGAATAACAAACAGATAACACCTCAAACCCTTACCACACTCCATATCCATCAAACGAGACACCAACAAGACAGCTTAGATTTTCAAGTTTTGCATTCGTAATTGCAGATTATTTACACTTACCGGTTTGACTTTTGTAGTATGATCAAACATCTCCTACTAACCTTCCTGTTGAGGGTCATTAGGTGGGTCTAGCCTTAAGACGGCCCTACCTGCCTCATGGCTAAGTGTGGGTTTAGTCTTTCGAATGTTCGATGTTACTCCAGGGATCGCATCTCCTCTAGCAAACGCCGAGCCTCTGACCTTTGCCACACTTCAAGATGATGATTCAAGTTTGCGAATTTCACACTTGTGATTGGAGAATATCTACACTGAACTGTTTGACTTTTGCAGCACGATCAAACATCTCATACTTACCTTCCCGTTGAGGTTCGATATGTCGGTCTAGCCTTAAGGCAGCCTGGCCTACCTCACGGTGAAGTGCGGTTCCATATTTTTGGCTGCCCGACATTACTCCTGAGATAGCATCTCCTCCAAAAAATACAGAATGTTTACACTCAAGCCATGACCGTCTCTCCTGGGTTATTTTCAACAACGGGAAAGGCAAGGACTACTCAGCCCCCTGACACCCAACAGGTGAGTAGGTCCCTCGACTGCTCGACCTTCGCACCTTTCGCAGTTGAGCACATCTCCCTCAAAAGCAGGGCTCTGCGCTCGTACCTTACGTTGTTTAGTCAATCTCCCGCCAAAGCCAAGCTCTGCACTCGCACACTACACTGTCGAGCTAACCTCCCATCCTCTTGCCAAGATGAGCTCCGCACTCACACCTTATGCGGTCGAATGCATCTCCCGTCAAAAGCCGAGCTCCGCACTCACACCCTACGCGGTTGAGCTCATCAACTGCTTATCTCTTTAAGCTGAGCTCTGCGCTCGCACCTTTTGCAATAAAGAACATCTCCCTCCAAAACCGAGCTTCGCGCTTTCACCTAACGCTATCGAGCCTATCTTCCGCTGATCTCACCAAGCTGAGCCACGCGTTTGTACTCAACGTAGTCGAGTGCATCTCCCTCAAAAATCTGAGTTTCGCGATCGCACCCTATGCAATCGAGCTCATCTCCTGCTTATCTCTCTAAGCTGAGCTCTACGCTCCACCTTACACAATAGAGAACATCTCCCGCCATCGCCAAGCTTCGTGCTCACACTTAAAGCGGTCGAGCCTATCTCCCATTTATCTCGCTAAGCCAAGTCCCACGCTTGTATGCTACGCAGTCGAGCTCATCTCCCACTTATCTAGCCAAACCGAGCCCCACATTTGCACTCTACGTGGTCAAGCCTATCTCCCGCTTATCTCTCTAAGTTGAACTCTATATTTGCACTTCTCGCTCTCAGAGATCTTTATTGCTTAACAAAGTGAAACGGATAACCAGGGATCAGCTCCCGAAAATTATCTCTAAGGACTTGAGCAGATCAATTCGATTGCATATTTTATCTCAAAAATTCTCAAGGTCTTTTTTGGAACAAATTGCCCTTAAGAATCACATGCAACTGTAAGGGACAAAATATGCCAGGCCTATAGTGTTTTCTAGGCCCAGCCCAAGGAGGGGGGACTCATCAGGAGGGAAGAAAGAGAGAAAGAAGGAAGGGAAAAAAGGCTAAGGGAAGACAAGGTGCCAGGAGGAAAAGGAGGGTGTGACATAAATGAGAGGGGGTGAGACATAAAAGATGAGGGGGTAGAAGATAAGAAGGGAGTAACCAGACGACTTCAAGGACTTTGGGCCAGGCTTCTCCTTAGAGGGCTTCCTCAACCTCACTACAGGAGCTCTAGCAACGGTATCTCCACCAAAGGTAGACCTCCGATATCTATTGTACAGTGAGGATGAGAGACCATGAGAGACTGTAAAACAAGTATATTATAGTGGACTCCCCCTCTTCAAATCCCCATGGACGTAGGCCAGTGCTGAATCAAGTAAGTTTGTGTATTCATCTCTCTTTACTTTCTCTGTATTTATTTTCAATTCACTACCATGGACGTATGCACGGACACTATGCGACCGCACCGAACCACTGCTGGGGGCTCCACACCACACCACACCGATCGAGCCTTGAACAACCTCAGCGGACTAGGAATGGATCTTTCTCCCCTTCCAATCTGTTGTGCTGATTTTAGGCATTAACAGAAGTATTCCTAAGGTTGATGTCAAGGTTATTTAAAAAATTACTTAGATTCAGTCTGCTTTTAAGACTGAGTTTAATGTTAAGACTGTTGAACAGACTTATGCTATTTCAAAAACTTATGAAAAATGTTGTTTGTTTAATTGAAAAATCCATTCATGATTTTCTAATTAAAGGTTATAAATTCTTGCATATTGATTATGTCCAAGTTGTTGTTAAACCTCTTACCCAAAAGGGAATCAATGCTTCTGTACTTTTATGCTTGAGAGATGCTAGATTCAAGAATTTGAAACTAATATACTTAGAATGATTTAATCATTTTTGTTTAATGGTCCAATTCATTTTGATCTCTTTCCTGATCTGACCCTTACTTTAGATGATCCTAATATTCTTAAGGCCTTGACTTTGAATATATTGACATCTAATTATGATATGGATGAAAGGAATAAAGTGCTAAAAACCAATTTAAACCCTAAAACTATTTTTAAAAAATCAGGTGATAAAAACTTTATTAATCCAAAGTTCTACTCCTGATGCTAAGATTCAAATTCCAAAACATTCAAATTCCGAAAATGATTCATTGGAGAGATGTCACTATTCCTAATGAATAGTTATTAGAACGTGAATCTCAGTCTGCTAAGTTAGTTTTTTATGAGATTAATCTTGATTATATTCAGAAATATCTTGATGGAACTGTTAAAATAAGTTTTGATAATAAGATTAAGAAACCTTTATTGATCAATAAAAGAAGAAATTCTTTCAAAGGATCTACTGCTTCAGAAAATCTAGCAGGGATATTTATCTTTGAACCTTGAGGTTCATTCGTGGCTTGATATTTGCTGCAATACATGCAAGTCATGTACCAAGCTCAATTAGCCTGAGTACGAAGATGTATTATGTTACAATAGTTAGTATACTTGTATCATTGTGGAGTACTTATGCAGATGGCTACGCAAAAACGTGATCCATCGAAATAAACAGTGTCCGTGGTGTCACATTCTTATTAAAATGACAATTGGGAAGTGGAAGTTACAAATTTAATTGATGTGTAGAAGTGACAGTTACATACTTGGGGCCATTAGCTTAAAACGCCACAATAAAAGTTCACTCGATGAATTGGAATGAGTTGAGAATTGCAGTATAAACCAAATGGCCTTTTTCGGACAGAGTATTGTCGGGGCTGGGAACGTATACAAAATAATTAAAATGAGTGTAAAATGATTGCAAGACTTACAAATTAATTGATACTCGATGACAGGAAGTGAGAGTAACATACTTGGCCATTAAATTCATCGCCACCATAACAGTTCATTTAATGTATTTAAATTAAAACCGAATAAAAACTACAATACTAATATGGGTACCACTTCATAATAAATGCTAACATTTTCTAGTTTTTTATTTGATTTGAATTTTTGCGTAAATATCCTTCATATAAAATAGAATAAAAAAGAGTTTTGTATGTGTCATTACTAGAAAAACTATTCACATTTATGATTGTATCAGGGGTCATCTGTCACTCGAAATAAATTCCATAACGCCACATGATCCTCCTCAATATTTAAAATCACAACTTTAAAGGGTAGTTAATCCTACAGATAGCCATCCCTGCGGTCTTGTTCTTCAGCTTCCTTGTTAGCAGCTTGAACAGATTTGAGCCACAGGAAAGTCTGTATAGTATTTAACATTCATGTTAGCTGAAGAGGGGATCAAGTGAGTTCATATCAACTGAGATATTTTTCTATGTCCTACTTATGCACAATACTTCGCAAAATCTTATCTGGAACTGGATTTGAACGTAATTGTCTATTATATTATAAATAAGCCTCAAATAGACAACTATCGGATAGTCTCTATGTAAAAAAATGTACTCCACTTTGAAAAAGTGTAAAAAAGTCTTTTTTTTTTTTTTTTTTTTAATCATGGCCCACTTTTTTATAAAAAGTCTGTACCAAACTTGTCTATTTAGAGTTTGTAACTAGCAAAAATAATTAAAACAATGAACCCCTGTTAGCTGAAAGCTTCTATCTACAACAATTGATTAAAAATCGAAGAAATCAAAGTCAAAGAAATATAATTTAATACATCAATTCAAGAATTTAGACCCTAATGGAATCATATTCTAGTTTCAACATCTAAGGAATCAGCTTGCAAAAAAAAAAAGTTATTAGAGAGAACTTACTGAAACGGGAATGCCAGTAAATGCAAAAAATCCAAGCAAAGGAGCATAAAAAATGCTGTCTGATTTCAAAATTCCAAACACTGGCCTCAGATTCACATATTCAAACACAGAGCCTATCTGCAGTCCAAGAGGTGCGTTAGAAAATTTAAGGAAAGAGAATTACAAGTCATAGAATGAAAATGAATTGGAGGAAGAGGGAACTTACTGCAGCAATTGCAGTCACTGCTGAGGCAAGTAAATAAACATAGAAGGGAATCTCAAATATTTGCTGTGCTGCACTTTCCTTGCCTTCATCCTGAGCCCAAGGAGGGGGCACATCTGAATCTGCCCTGGCCCAAGAAGGGATTGTTTCTTCAGTCTTGCTTGGCTCTTTAGAACTTTCGGTCACAGCAAACACAGAAAACCTACGGGATATTTTCGTTGGACAGCCATGACGACTTGAGCTTCTTTTCGCAGTTGGTTGATCTAGTGTAATCTGTCCAACACCTTCTAATGATCTGGGATTCAATGAATTTACTTTTCTGGAACCATGTACTAAAGTTGGATTCCATGAACACAAGAAGGTTGCTGCCATCGCTTCCTCCCCTTCCTTATAATCCTTCCCCGTTCTTTTGTTTCTGCAAATTAAGATAGAGGTCTAAACTATCAAGAATCAATACAATTTAGGTATTGCTAATCAAACCCTAGTATGTGGTGGTAAATAGAGAAATAAGTAATCAAATACAGAGAAGAAATGGAAGAGATATCAGATATGAGGAGAGGAGCATCGTAGAACTTACCTTTGCCCCTTTACTTAGATTTTGGCTCAAATGAAGACAACGACGGAGAGGCTTGGACAGCCACACAAGTTGTGATATAACCCATCATGCTTATTGAAGTAGTCAATACTGTGTCAAACATCTAATTTCCATTTCCATCAAATATATATAATACTATGTGTCAAACATCTAATTTCCATTTCCATCAAATATATATAATACTATGTGTCAAACATCTAATTTCCATTTCCATCAAATATATATATATATCTAATTTCCATTTTCATTTTCAGATATCTAATCTTTACGTTTCAGCGAAAAGAAAAGAAATATACATGTATGGATGTGGTTGCTTTGTGGTGGGAACACCAGGCGATTATTTTATTATGCTCCAAAAAGTCAATACTATCTGTCATATAAGTAGTCAGATATATACCTTTTATTTTTTAAAAACGTTTTATTTTTACATGTAATTGAGTCTTTCTAACTTAATTATATCATCTATCAACTATGTCCTACTCTCTGGTCAGTAATCTAGAGGAGTTGAGACAATTTCAAGAAACTATCCCAATAGAGGTCTTTTTTAAAAAAAAAAGTTTTTTCATACTTACAGTTGAGTCTTTCTAACACTGTGTCTAATTGCAACATCTACCAATTATGTCTTACATTCCGGTCAATAATTCGAAGGAGTTAAGACGATTTCAAAAGACTATCCAAGTAGATGCCTCTTTTTTTTTTTTTTTAAGTTTTTCTGTACGCGCAGTTGAGTTTTTCTAACACCGTGCCTAATTGCAACATTCACCAAGTATGCCCTACCCTCCAGTCAATAATTTGGAAGAGTTGAGACGACTTTAAGACACTATCCAAGTAGATGTCTTTTATTATTTTTTAAGTTTTTTCGTAAGTGCGGTTGGGTCTTTCTAACATTATGCCTAATTGCAACATCCATCAACTATGCCCTACGCTCAAGTTAATAATCTGGAGGATTTGAGACAATTTCAAGAGATTATCCAGGTAGATGCCTTTTATTTCATTTTTAAAATTTTTTCATACGTTCAATTAAATCTTTATAACACCGTGCCTAACTGCAGTATCTACCAACTATGCCTAACCCTTCAGTCAGTAATCTAAAGGAGTTGAGACAATTTTAAGAGACTCCCCAATGCATAATTGATTCATCAACTAGAGGAACATCACACACGATTGATCAAAGTTGTCATATTACTAACGATATTAGACTTTTAACCTGATGAGTTAGCATCCAAGGTATATAATATAAATACTAATCCTAACCATACATTTTCATTTTTATAAACTTCAGAGACGAATGGGACTAATCTTATTTCATCTCATCTAATCATTATAATTTTCTTGAATTTCCATAAAAAAAATAAAATAAACAGTTTAAAATTTTCAAATCTCAAAACAAAAATAATATTAAAAAAATATATTCTAACAATATTTTATTCAACTTTTAATTTTTATCTCAATACAGCTCATCTTATTTGTAAAAACAAACGAAAAAATTTCCCACTCCATGGCCTCATGTCTAGTCTCAGTGTGTTTTAAATTTTGTTCATGCAAAAAAATAGATTGTGCTTTATTTATATCAACAAAAAATCTATTTACACTCGGGAGAGGGAACCTCCGCGTACACGAGCCTCCACGTGGATAAATGAAATGCTGCGTTATGCTCAACCTGTCACATGTAAGCAGATTCCCTTCCCCTTCGTCACAGACACAAAGCAAGCAGCAAAGGACATCTTCATTTCGGCGAGGGTGAATCTGCTTCCCCACCCAAGAAGAGCTTCATTTTGGAGAGGGTGAATCTGCTTCCTACAGTCCACGAAAACAGGTTCTGCTTCTCAACTTCATGTGAGGTGTTGTTCTGTCAAAAGATTCATGTGGGTTTGATGTAAGGACGATGTCTTTCACATTACTTGGACCTGTTTCTGTAAGTCTTTAATGTACTCCACCGCCAATTCTAACATATCTGCTGCGTTGGTTTGCTGCAAATGGAATAACAAAAAGAAGGAATTGAAATTGGAACAACTTCTCTCAGTGGAAGTCTTGGGCAAACTCAAATGATGAGTCAAACCGTGGGGTCTGTTTCCAGATCCTGGGTTCTGTTGAATAAAATATCAATTACATGATAGGATGAGCAAAGTGCAGATTGCCAAACAAAAAGCGGAAAAAATTTAAATCGAGCAGCCGGTACTACTTGAATATCTGATGCATTGGAAGATGGAAATACATTAACGTCATCGTCTTTGGCTCTGCTTAGGCTATTGAATGTGGATCCATTCCAAGTATCGGTTGTGAAGTTGCGATTGTAGAGTTGATTGCTATCACTATCATTTGCCAAGGTTTAATCCTCTTGACTCTTTATTGTTTCATTCCCAATTTCAGCAACCTGAGGCAAACGTGTTGAGCATGAAGATTGAAGATATTCAGCATTCTATCTTGAAGAGCATGAAATAGAAATGCTCAAATTCTGAAGATTAGAAAAGAAAATCAAAGAAACAAAGTTGGCATCAAATTGAAGCTTTAATTGATAATTCTTAAACAAAATTGACCCTACAGCTAGTTGCTAGCAGTCCTCCCCAATCTTCCCCTAAACATTTCCCCCCTTTTAATGTTCATTAGATGGAAATTCGTTCACCCACCAGAACCCAGTGAAAGAGGAAGGAAAGAGAAGTCTAAAATTCAGTCCTCGATCAGTTCCCTCTCATTTGGATCAGTTCTTCGATTTGGCTGGATGTACACAATGAAGACAAGTTCTGACTCTTCTGAGATGCAAAATATCAGGGATGAGTTTGGCGAGGTGAGATGTGAAATCGAGTCTTTCTTTCGTTCATTTTTTTTAAAATATAATAATATAAAAGTGGACGATTCCGCAATAAGTACCCAACGGCGGGTACCTATAGCAAAATTGTTATATCAAACATCTTATAGAGAAGACCAACATAGTATTATACCTAAATTGTCTTGTCATGCCCCATACTCATTTAAGCATATTAGATCAAGCATTTTTATTCCTTGGTTAAAAAACTCGAAATCATGCTTGACTATCTCTAATATCACGATACGTTCACCAACTTCGTCTCTTGCTACCACCATGATTATACCTTGATGTCAGCAAACACAACCAAAGAGCATAATCTTTTCTTTTCTTTTTTTTTATTTTATTTTATCTAATATCACTCAATTTTGGTTAAATCAATTTTTCAATCATACTTTTTTAGATCGTATCAATCACCATAGACAACATGCTAGAATAAAAATAATTACAACATCCACCCTAAGACATTCAAAGGTATAAAAATAGAATTAAAAATAAATTTAAGACTCAAAAGTGAGGAACAAACAAACCATCCATTAAATTTCACATTCGGTTGAATAAGCACATATGAAGCATATGGTGGATTTCTTTATTTATTTATTTTTTTCAAAAAGCAATGTCAATAACAAACATCATACAAATTTTAGTCTAGATGTTACCAAACTCCTAACTCAAGTCCCTTTATTGACTCGCTTTCAAGACACAATGTCTTGCATTTGGTTAACTACAAGTTGTATGGACTCTGCGGTTGTCCCACTAAGGCAACATAGCTTTGTGTCATACAACTCCATTGGACAAGTAGCAAGGGATACAATATCTCATCTTTGCTCGCAACCCAAGCACCGAAAGCAATTGTTTTGTGTAAATGAGCTCGATCTAAGCTTGACTATCTCCTCTTCGTGAATTGTTAAAAGTTACATATTTGTGATGAATTTAACGCTTCTAAATATTGCGGCTGAGTCGCTGCTCCTACCATTTGTAGTTTGAAGTTCTTATGAATTGCAGTCGTTCTAAGATACAAAAGATAAAATATACATTAGGCTATACAACTTAAATCCTGCTAAACTAACTACAGCACCTCCAGCTTTAGTACATTGTTGGCGCAAGATAATCATGAATCGACAACATAAAGTAACTACCAAGGTAGTCAATCGACCTTGCCAAAGCCCTAGCTTACCTGCCCAAAACCCAGCGTGGCAACTTGCCTCAGCTATTTTTCACAAGAAAATGATTCAAGCAACTTGTACGATGGAAGCATTACATGGAATGACGACCATCTGTCCTGTCTTTTGTTGGCCGTTCTTCTTGAATTTCTTCAAGTTCATCAACATCCCCCATCCTACCTGCTTGCTCCTTCCAATAAGCGACCAACCTTTTCAATCGAGCTACCTCTTTTGATGAAATATTTTTGCTTGGATCGTTCACAATTGATCGAACTCTAGATGCATACCTGAATTAGCAGAGGCAAGCATGATAAGAACAAACACTTGTATACCGTGAAAAGGAAAAAAACAAAATAATAAGTCAAGGCACTAGGTATGAAGACAATTCATAACTAACAATGTCCTCCTACATCAATATGCCACCAAGTTGGAATGAAACTACAATGCTCAGCAACTTAAAATTGCAAAATCAAGCAATACGTAATGTTGAGTTTTAGAAAAGAACAGAACCATAAATTCATATTAATAGTAAGAATTCATGTTATGATTCCATATTGCTTATCACTGATTCAATAACAATCAAGCTTTATAACTTATTAACGTATTGCTAAGGATAAGTTCGTGAGGAGAGGAAGCAAGTCACACCAAGTTCACCCCAAAAGAAAATTAGAGATGTGAACAGTAGAGAGATAACGTACATTAGAGAATTGTATGTCTCATCCAAGTTTGATTCAGATGGTGATACATTTACGAACATGAGTGTTTTGGCATTACCACCAAGTGAATCACTCATTAACATGGTTAGCTTGTGATTCCTGTAAGGTATGTGTTGACCACCAGAAGATAATGCACTAATAACATCAGCGAGTGCTGAAAGTGATTTATTGATGCTTTGAGCTTCCTTGAGTTGACTACCGGAAGACCCCGACTTTTTCACTCTTTCTGAACCAGCAAGATCCACAAAACTTAGCTGCAAATGAAATCATATGAGATGGTCACATATAACCATAAAAGACTTTAATTCAACAAGCAACCAAGACAAGGCCTCAATCCCAATCTCTAGCATCATCACACTTAAATTTATCCTTCTTTGCATTGCAGGACAAAAAAAGCAAGACAAAATAATGTACATTGTCCATGTCCAAAGTGCAAAAACCCAGGGATGAGAAACATATTCTAAAAGAAACCAGAGTTTTTCTTGGATGGCTTTCTGGATTCTTGAGGGGCCATTTCTGGAGAAGTACTACAAATGTTTTTCTTTTTCATCAAAGTGTTCCACCCCCCCCCCCCCCCCCCCCCCCCNAACTTTATTTTGTTGAGGGTTGTAACCTTCAAGGTTGTATATAAAGTGAATTGAAGATCTATCGACCATAAAACTGATGAAATTTTCTGAAAAAATAATTCAATTTGTTACAACAATTGCACCTTCAATGAAAATGAGAATTTTTTGTCATCTCGATTTATGATTTTAAATAACTCTGCAGTAGCTCGGGGGGTAAGTCCAGGATTGCTTTCAGATCCATATACTGTAAATGTCTTTCCAGATCCAGTTTGACCATAAGCAAATATGCACACGTTAAAGCCATCCACAGCAGACTGCACCAGATACTGCATTAAAACAATAAAAGCAAATAAAATTATGAATTGAAATTACAGAGCACGCACAAACACACACTCACTATTGAGAAAAAATAAGATCCCATAAGTTGATAATATATTTAAATTAGTCAAACTTGCCCTTGTGTCCTCAAACACATCTTCTTGAGTAGCAGTGTCATCAAACACACGATCATACATATGCTGCTTGAGTTTATCATCTTTCCATGGATGTTCAACGGTAAACTCATCTAGACTTGTAAGTAAATCTCTTTCTTTTTCAGCAATCTCTTTCTCATTAAGAGGTCTCAATCGACAAAAAACTCGGATCTTGCCTTTCATATCTGAAATGTATCCAAGAGATAATATTTTGTTTATTGCAATGATAAAGACTTTTCAAGATTACAAATAAAGGCCAACATTCTAAAGCTGTAAAAAAAGCACCCCATTGAAGTATTAGAAAATGCCAACCTTCAATGGTATTAAAATAACGCTTCCTTAAAACTTGTTCTTCCTTATAGAGCACTTCCAACTCTGCAAGTTGGGCCCCTTGCATCTTCAAAATGGCAGCAGTTTGCTCATTCTTTCTATCGATATCCTAAATGCATGTGGAAATTAACGAGTAAAATTTACTCACTACGGGTCTTTAGGAAAATACAGAATGCAGCCATATCAAACAAACTGGAAAGACATTTACATCAAGGAAGTTTTTTTATGAAATTGAAGTAGGTACTGAAGTTCAAAGAATTACGTAAGATCAAAAGTATCAAACCTCTTTCATTTCTCTCAATTCCTCTAATTCCTTTAGATTATTTTGTGATGAAGCTAGATCAGCATTCCTGACTGTAAGAGTTGACTCAGCAATAGCTAATTCTTGTGTGACCCCTTCAAGCTTCTTTTCAAGTTCATGAACTTGAAACTTCAAGGCTTTACGTTCTTGATCAAAGTTTTTCTCAAGAAAATCTATCTGCATTTCAATAATTACTATGGATACAATTTCTAACCTTGTGAAAATGATAGAGGTGTTACCTATCAGGAAAAAAAATGATAGACGTGTCTAAAACCAAATTCAAGTATTAACACTGCTACCTCATCCGCTTTCTTCTTTTCAAGTTCAGACATCCTTTGTTCCAATGATAATCTTTCATTTACCAGCTTCTTCATAATGTCTTCAGCTGCATGAAACTCCTCGTTACGAAGATTTAACTCATCTTGGAGCTTTTGTAACAACTGTGTTAAAGTGTTCATAATACAAAAGTTATTCGTCCATCACGTAAAAACCCGTTATTGCTGAGAGAGATTATTATAATCATATGAATTAATTAACAGATATATTCCTATTGACACCAAGAATTCATTTCCGCAAAATTTACCTGGGTATCAGTTCCAGTCATATCTTTTTTGGTATTGTTCTCTATCATAAGATTCCCCAACTTGGCCAACCTCGATTCCATGCTCCTTTTCTCCAGCAGTGCAGCCTAATAGATTTCAAAATCAATACAAGCTCAAATAGATAATGCCAATTCCACAATGTTGATCATACTAACCTGAAGAGCCTTATCCTTTTCATCACACCATGATCTAAGTCTGTCACGATCGCATGTAACTTTTGCAAGGTTTTGCTTCTCAGATCTCAAGGATTCTTTCATTTCCTCTAGTTCTTCTTGCATTTTCGCATCTTGCTTTTGTTTTTCACGCAGTTCTTGTAAAAACTAAAATAACAAGCTTAACTTCAATACCAGATGTAATTCCATGAGGGAGATACATCAAAACTTCTATAATAGTATATACGCGAAAGAAGATTTCTTCTACTGCACATGAACCAGCTCTTACCATCAACTGAAGCCCCACTTACATGAGGACCTAGATGATTTTTAGAAGGCCATTAATAGTTTACAATCAGGAAGCTTAGTTAGTATGAAAGAAATGACCCTCATGTTCCAAACCCAGGGATCAACTTTGCAATATGAGTATCCAGTACATTTCTCAGTCTTTGGATGAGTGGAAGGATCCAAACAATCATGAAAGATTTAGGGGATGCTTGGAAAATGAAATGAGAATTAAGTGAAATAGTAGTAAAATGGTTTGAGTTAAAGATGTTTTATTGGGTGTTGGGAAATGAGAGAGAAAAAGTTGAATAAAAATATTATAAAATTTAAATATTGTTAGGATATAATTTTTTAATATTATTTTTGTTTTGAAATTTGGAAAATTAGTATTATTTTTTGTATTTTGTTTAAGTTTGGGAAAGTTATAATGATTAGGTAATTATTAGATGAAAATGTTGAATATTTGAAATTGAAGTGTTTGTGTTTGAGTGATGTTTGGGAAGAAAATTATGAGAAATTATGAGATGAGTTTCTCAAACAAGCCCTTAGTGTTTCTGATTATCTCACCTGAGGTTGCTTTAGACTAAATTTAGTTAATGCAGTTTTACCTATATGCTCAACCATGGGACCTTGATGGCGCTTTAGTTGAGCAAGTATGTAAATTTCACTAGATTGACGGGTTTATTCTTATCTATGTGCAACCAACACAACCACTACAGGTCCACTTATCCCCTCCCCCCCCCCCCCCCCCAAAAAAAAAAAAAAAAAAAAAAAAAAAAAAAAAAAAAAAAAAAACGAAAAAGA
>QEOT01004629.1:93210-130621 GCA_003123785.1 Pterocarya stenoptera
AAAAAAAAAAAAAAAAAAAACAACAACAAATGGACTTAGAACACTAATTTCCTTTGCAGGAAGTTAGTCGTGGGTGCACAAGGAACTTCAAAATTCTAGTTCTTACCATAGAACAATAACGAGAAAGAATATCTAATTCCCATTCCCGCTTTGCTCGTGTTATTGCAATTTGTCTGGGTAGGAATCGTTCCAAAAGTGAATTCCAATCACTGAAAATTAGAATTAAAAAATATTAGGGTATTAAACAATTGGATGTCTGAATATAATTAAAATAAAACAAAAAGGAACTCCCCAGTGTTTCCAATCAATGAGAAGATGAAAGCAAGTAGAACACCTTTAAATAATACGTGACAGGAAAAGGAAGGGGGGGGGGTGAATACGATGAAGTAAGACAAAGTAACAAAACACTCACACGCATGATTCAGGTCTATCAACAAATCCAATCTCGACCAAGATCTGCAATGCGGACAACTGGGCAGCATCATCCCTTCCAACAGGATAATTGCCTAATATATAATCATGTTGCAACTGTAACAATACAACTAGGTATCAAAAAACACTATAACTGGGTATCAACAAAAACAAAGGAAAAAAAAAAGGTAACAAGGAAACTGCTAGGTAGGTAATAGAGATGCTTCCATCATCTATGAAAGAATCACTTTCTGCTCACAAGAGCAAGAAATACTTCCACAGAGTGGAGAAAGCAATGCTGCAATACTTTAAAATGAGCATCACTAGTTTTTAAAATAAAAAGTTACATACTTGAACGTAGGACAACTGCAGAAACATGGGATCTGTTATAGCTTCATCTGACTCACGAAATAGCTTTTTTTTTAATGTTAGTTTGCAGTGCAAAATTTCTCCCTTACTTCGATCCTTCGATGCCTTGAATTCCGCCAGCAGATCCCCAATATATTTGTTATCATCTAACCCAATATACTCCTCTGTGTGACAAAAAATGTCCTGCATAGATTACTATTTCCATACATCTTACTTAAGGAAACAATCAAGAAGCAGATAGAATAAGATACCGTTTCCAGGCTCAGGTGATTTAGAACCAGTAACAACTTTACGGCATTCAAACAGACTAAAGCTAGAGTATGCTGACAATTTAATTATTCCTGCAAGCTCCTGAAGTGGATATAAACGAGTTCAGTTGGTAAAAAGTGCTTCAGATCTTAATGAAGATTTAAAATAATGCATCTTTGAGGGCTTCCAAATAAAACTCTTTTCATTAGTAGATAAGCAGATAGATAAATATGTTCAGACACACGTAAAACTAGAGAAGGCTAAAAAAGAATATTAAATAAAAATACAAAGTACTTCAAAAAAACACCTCAACAGCATCAGCCACTGTGGTCGCCATGTCATAAGTGATTTCTTCAAAAGTCTCATCTAAGAAAAATACTATAGTTGTGAGTTTTCGACCAGTTAAGAGAGCCTCAATCTCCTCACGCCCTGGTATTGTATGCCTGGGACCAGCCTTCACTGCATGCTTCAGAGCATTTAGTGTATTTAATGCAAGCCCACGAACCTCGGAATCCGCACTCGTGCCATGGGCTACATTATGGACATACTCTGACAGGTATCCACCAATGTCCTTACTAGGAGGCATAGAGGATGCACACAAATATATCAACTCCCATGCTTTTTCCAAGTAATGCCTGAAATAATAAGATCAGGTATGATAACATTATTAAGAGTAGGAATCATAGCAGTTCCGATATGAAAGGCCAGTCATAACTTGGAGACTTTGCTTCAGAAAAGGTGGAACAGAGGAGATACTGTAATGCTATGAATGTGGAGATGTGAACATTTTGCTCGTGTCACAGTGCTAATAACAACAGGCCCAAACAATACTGATTTATAAAATATAAGGTATCACATGAGAGGCATACCTATCAGGACAATTTCTTGTTTGTTTTGAAATCTGAATGAGAAGTTCATCTCGCAGCTCTGAACGCTTCAAAGTATGCTTGTATAATTTTCCAACAAGCTCAATCCGTTCGTCTAAGTTTGCCAGAGTAACTCGATCAGATGAATCAATACCCATGTACTTCAAAATTATTTGGAACAGTTTTGTTGCTCTGCTTACTAGGTCACTGTTAATTTTAAGAAGCGAAGTTGGTATAGGATCCTGTAAAAAAATAGTTTATTTATATCTTCAATGATAAAATAGAATGTGGTGTCAATAGACACAGCATGCCATCACCTTTTGGAAACAGAGCATATCTTCAAACGTGTATCTTTCCCGAACTTGAGAGCCTACAGATCTTTTTGAAAAAAAACCACGTTTTCCAGCAGACTGAATCTGTTTCTGCATCAACCTTAGAAAGCCCTCCACCTATGAAGAGCAAATGACACAGGAGCATTAATACGAACTTGCATAGAACAAAAGCAAGGAAAGCTATACATAATATGGATTGAAGTTATTCATTTACAGTGACAGGAAATATTTTTTTTACATGGAGGATGATTTTATCGATATGAAATGCTCAGTACACAAGAAGTATACAATATATCTACTTAACTAACAAAAAGGAAAAGGAGCTAAAAATTATTGGGAACTATAGATAGAAAAAGTTGCACTATTTTGGATCACAATCTATTATTAAGGGTATTAAGAAAGGATGACTTGAATAGGCCTTTCCAGTGTATGGTCCCAATTATGACCTTGCGAGAAGGCTTTTTTGGGATGGGGGGCGAGTTCAAATTTCATCTGGGGGTGGATTGAGGATCTGTAACTTGAGGAAGTTCAACCAGCTCTTTTTGATACATGGTTGTGGCGGTACCAACAAGAAAGAGGGGCCCTATGGTAGATAATTATAGATTTGAAGTTCGGGGAAGCTTGGGGAGAAAGGTGCTTGAATGAGGTAGGCAAACCATTCGGAGTGGGTTTGTGGAAACACATTAGAAAAAGGATGAGAGATTTTTGAGGTGGGTGACGGTTCTCAAGTCAAGTTTTGGCATCACAAATGGTGCAGTGAACAAAGCCTAAAAGACACATTCCTTGCCATCTTCACGCTTGTATGGGCGAAGTATGCCTCAGTAGCTTATCTCTTGGTCTTCTCTAGTGGCTCCCCTCAATGCAATGTAGATTTCATTTCAGATAGCATGGGATTGGGAGTTGGAGGTTATCACCAAGTTCTTTGCTTTATTGTATTCCGTAAGAATGACCGAAGGAACCATAGACAAGATCAACTAGAGCCCCTCCAAGAAAGGTAGATTCACAGTAAGATCTTTCTACCAAGTTCTAACTAGTCATGACATGAACACTCTTCCTTGGAGGAATATATAGAAAGACTAAAGCACCTTTGAAAGCAGCATTTTTTGTTTGGGCAGCCTCCTTAGGCGAGTAAGAAAGATTCTTACTATAGACAACTTTAGGAAACATCTTGTAATGGTGTTGGATGTGTAAGACGAATGGAGAATCAGAAGATCACCTGATTCTACATTGTAAGGTGGCTAGGACCATGTGGGATGATTTTTTTTTTTTTTTGGCAGAAATTAGGATATCATTAGTCATGCCTCGTAGGCTGGTGGGCTTTCTAGCAAGTTGGAGAGGCCCCCAAGGCAATCCCCAAGTGGCAACAATCTAGAAGGTGTCCCCTATATGTATGTGTTGGTGCATTTGGCACAAGAGATATGATAGAAGCTTCAAGGATAGCAAGAAGACAATGAATGAGCTTAAAGTTTTCTTTTTTTAAAACCTTGTTCTTATGGACGTCATTGATTTTAATAGGCTAAATGTCCATAATATTTTGGGTTGTAAACTCTAGTTAGGTACTTCTCATGTATACATCTTGCGTACTTGGGCTATGCCTTCTTTTCTTATGAATAAAATTTCTTTATTACCTATAAAAAAAAATTTCTTGGCATGTAAACTAAAAGCTTTGAAAGTTGATTTATGAGTTTGGAATGAGTGATTGGTAATATAGGAAAGATTTAAAGAGCAATGATGTGACTAAAGAAGATAGATCCTTGAATGATGAAAAGAAATTAAGGAAGACATCACTTGCAAAGGACAACGCCTGTGGAGAAAATATGATATAGACAAGAATCAAGGGAATTCAGCTTCAAGAGGGCAATAAATGTGTGAAGTCTTTCATCACATGGCTAATTCACATAGAAGGAAGAATTCCTTTGACTCCTTAGTTTTTCATGGCAAAGCTTCTTATGATCCTTCAATGTTAGTAATCACATTGTGGAGTTTTATTAGAACTAGTACATGAAAAAATCCACTTGAAGGCTGAAGTTGGATGGACTTTCATTTACTTTCCTGGAGGAGACCGAGGCTCAATGGTTAGAAAGATTCTTTGAGAGAAATGTGGGAAGTGGTGAGAGCCCTATATGGTGCCTAAGGCATCAAATTTATCCCTTGGCCCTTTTTGAGGGATATTGTGAAGGAAGATGTTATAAAGATGCTCCATGAGTTTTATTATAAAGGAATATTCGAGAAGAGCGTCAATGCTATATTCATTGCTTTAACTCCAAATAACCCTAGCATAGCTGATATTAAGGATCGTGGCTTGTCTAGTGGGAAATTAATAAAATGGTGGCCAAAGTTCTTGCAATTAGAATGAAATCAATGTTGTCAAAGGTCATTACCAATTTGCTAAATTCTTTTGTTAATGGAAGGCAAATTCTTGATTTGGTTCTTATTGCCAAAGAATGCATCATTACTAGATTAAGATCATAAGAGGTGAGAGGGTCGTGTAAGTTGGACATTGAAAAGGCTTAGGCCTGGTTTGGTTACACAGTTCAAACCATCTCATCTCATCTCATATAACCATTACAACTTTCCTAAACTCTCACACAAAATATTATAAACAATTCAACTTTTTCAAATTCCAAAATAAAAATAATATTAAAAAATAATATTCTAATAATATTTTATTTAACTTTCAACTTTTATCTCATCTCATCTCATCTATGTAACCAAACGAGGCCTTATAATTATGCAAATTAGGAATTTTTAATCTACTTGATTTTTGGGGGGAAATGATGTGGTTGGATCGCCCAGTGCATCTCTTCTGTACGATTTTCAATAATGTTGAAAGTAGTATTTGGGGTTTATGATAAGGGAATCCCCTATACACCTTTCTATTTGTTATTGTTATGGAGGCTTTGGAGCATGCTGATTTTTATTGCTGTGCAGTGAGGTTTTTATCTTTAGGAGGTTGACTAAAGAGGATAGGGCCTTCATTCTAGCAATTTGTTGAGAGATTAAAAAGCCGATATCATTTACCTTCAGGAAACCAAGTTGAAACAAATGTGCTATAGTATTGCTCGCACTCTATAGAGCAACTATCATGTAGATTAGTGTTGTTTTGATTCAAGAGGGACCTGGGGTGGTATTTTGATAATGTGGGATAGTAGGTTGGTTGAAACGAAAGATACATGAATGGGTGGTTTTACTGTTACGTCCTCTTTTATGAATATAGAAAGAAAATTTGAATTGGTTGCAAATAGTTTTCTAATTTGAACTGAAAAAAAAAAAAAAATTCCAACTATATAGCATATGATTTTTTTTTTTAATTAAAGCAAGTCAAGCGCTGCATTTTTTTAAGAAAATATGATTTCAAGAAAATTCAATTAAAGTTTTTTCCTTTTTTTATTTTTTGCATAATCATATCACATGAATAGCTGTAAGATGTATCTTCCCACCTGGAATCTACTAATCAAGGGAATAGCACCGGCAAGTTCTTCTGGAATTGCCATCGAAAGGGTTGATGGTGTACTGCAAGAAACAAGAATACAGGTTTACTAGAGTTAATAACCCAACAAAGCGCATACACGCATTGAGACTAGGACATCAATACCAACTTCAACACAAAAGTACAACAAGCTAACATAATAATGCGTGTATAGCATACTGGCAAAGAAGGGGTGTGCTGAAAGCAAAAGTTCCCACCAGGAGCTTGGAGGCAATTTTGGTATCCATGGATAGGGCTGTAAATAAACAAGACTACTCGGCAAACTCAGCAAAACCTGAGTTCGACTCAATTCATTTATCAAATGAGTCGTTCTTGAATACAAAATCATGATTGATTATTAAAAGATTCAATTTTTATAAAACTCGAGTCCACTTATAAGCTTGTAGAAACTCGAATGATTTCAAATTTATTATCTTATATATTATTGATAACATCGTAACGAGAATGTCTCAAGTACTTAAAAAGATATGTAGGAGTCATGTTTCTAAAATGACATGGATTACACAAGTTTAATTATTTTTCATCAAAGTTTGCAGATAATAAGATATGATATAAATAATCTATTTTATAAAAAATTAAGTAGCCTGTGATTAAGCTCAAACTAGCTTGAATTTTTTTTTTTTTTTTTTTTTTTTTATAATTAATAAGAGATTTTATTACCAAGAATAGGTGAGTTGTTTATGAACTAGCTTGAAAATAAGTAAGTTGTTTATGAACTAGCTTGAAAATAAGTGAGTTGTTCATGAACATAAAATGAAACTCATTGGCAAGCTCAACCCACTACTCACCCGAACTTGACCCATTTATACTCTTATCTGTGGAACTAATTCCAAAATAATCAATGAAGAGTTTCGGTAGGATAATTAGGGTAAATTGTTCACAAGTTTTAAATAAATATTAAAAGTAAAATGAAAAATTTTCTGATTCTCCAGCACAATTTCTTTACAACCAGCAGCACTATCACATACCTTGAGCAATTGAGTACGTATTTTTTAACAGTAGAGGAGAAAAATCATATTGAATAGTACCAGAAGATATGACTCTCACCTCACTTGTGAATGAATAGAAACCACAGAAGTAGTCATAAAATAGCTTGAGAGGAATTCATGACACTTACAATGGTGCAAAATTAGAACCATCACTGTCGTAGTCATCGCCATTTGAGACAGCAGTAGAGCTGTGCAGAGGAGTATCCTCGTTCCCATTGCTAGAGCTAAAGGAAGACCTGCTGGTTCCCGCACTTTGGGCCGTAGATGGCTGCATATCAATGGTCATTGTGCTAAAATCAACCGATAAACTTAGGAACCTTCAGATGAACAGTTTATCTCCTCGGAACACCTTTGAGTCCTCCATTATTTCATGAATCTGAAAAGGCTAGATATATAAAAGATCAAAAGCATAAGGTATTAGCTCCGCTGATTGGTAACATCGTCTTTCTCAAGATAAGCAGCATTCTACCGAATTATGTACATAAAGGAAAAGGTAAAGCTGCGCGAAAATATTATTGGTATCAAAGCAATGTCTCTAAAAAAGAACAAAAAAGCGAGAGTAAAGAAAACTCAAAAGAAAGACAGAAAATTAAGATATGGGTGAACCAAGAGGAACTTCAGCAGAAAAACCATAAAATTTCATCATCCGAGACAAATTTGGACATATCTACCTCAAGTTTAGCCTACAAGAAAGAAGGACAAAAAAGCACATCCAGATTTAAAACAAAGTTTAGTGTTCAAACAGAGGAAAAAAATCTCGAAAGGAGACAAAAATGGTGTGACTAATGCCCAAAATCAGATGCCAAACACTGAAGTGGAGATTGCGGATCCAAACGCACACAATGATACACCTTCTACAACAGAGATCACCAAGTTAAAGTGAAAACTAAACATTTCTAGGCTTAAAAATAATTTTTTAAAAAAACTAGTGCTTTCATAGAGGTGATGATACATTGAATCGCGCAAACAAATACATCTCAGAGAAAGTAATCGGAACTTCAAAACAAAAACCGGAAGACAATCAAAATCAAACAGTTTTTTCAGAAATAGAAACTCATTTAACCACAAAGAATGTGGAATTTATTCTTTAAATTGGAAAAAGGACGACAAAGCAAAAGCTAAGCGAGATCTGAGCTGAAAGAGAGAATCACCAGTTCATCCGGTAGGGGCCAAAATGGGAGAGCCGGAGGATGAGAGAGAGAGAGAGAGAGGTGGGAGTCACGAGAGTATTATAATGGCAATAGAAGAGTTTAGTTTATGATAATTTTTTTTTTTTTTTTTCCTTTTGGTTCCTAATCGTACGTTCAAATTTCAATGGAAGCGTCTTTTTTTTCTCTTGACAAAAAAATGTAACTGCCGGCGAGCCGGCTCTTGGCCCGTAGAAGACTTCCACGTGGCAGAAGTTTTCAAATAGACGGAAGGAGAGGGAAGACGGAGGAGAATGAAAACGACAGGGTAAAAGATACTTACCACCAACGATGGCGTGGCGGTGCTGGGTGGCGGGCTACGAAGGGAGAGGCGCAGAAAACTGAAAAATGAGAGCATTCTCGTGATTTGTTTATCTTGTTTTCTATTTTTTTTTTTCTCGGCTTGTTTTCTATTAGATACCATCAAAATTTACTTTTTTTTTATTTTAATTTTTACAATATACCTTACGTCATCTAATATATTTTTTCTTCATCTCATTTAAATAAACTTTTTTATCATTTTCATATATTTCTTTTAATTGCCAATAAATTTAAAATATCCTCGTATCTTTTATATTTGTAATATATTTTTATATATAACATGATATAATTCTGTCTATACACAAAAAGTTAAAATTAAAAATAAAACTAAAATATGAAAAAAATAGAATCATATCACGAAAAATATTTCCAAGATATTTATGGAAGAGAATGAAATAAATATGTTTTAGATGATGAACAATAAAAAGAATTTACTTAAATGGTAAAAATTAAAGTAAAAGAAAATGAAGGAGAAAATGAAATATAAATAATAAAAAAATTGTTTGGAGGATGAAGAGTAGCCGCTACATATAGCAGGTTTAGGGATTGCGTGGAAATAATTTTCATCTCATCCATCTCATTCATCTCATCTCATTTTCTTTCCAAACATCACTCAAACATAAACACCTTCAAACTTATAATTACAGTTTTCCAAACTACAACTTTCTCAAAATTTCAAGCAAAACACATAAAAAAATTCAATTTTTTCAAATTTTCAAATAAAAATTATATTCTAACAATATTTTAACTTTATAATATTCTTTATTCAATTTTTTCTCTCTCCTTTTCCAAAATCTAATGAATACTTAACTAAGGGGATGTTTGGAAATATTTTTTGTAATGCCCCAATGGAAGGTCCAAACCACATGGTCTATACTCCAAAAAAAATTAGTCAATGATACAATTGGAGCCACATTAGAACTTTATAAAGAGTAAAAATTTTTCATTCCCAAGTAATGTAGAATCTCATACACCACCTATCATTATCTTTATCATATGGGATATCACAATCTACCACCCTTAAATTCTCAAAGTCCTCATCGAGCTTGTCCATTGTATGTGGCATGGCTCAAGTCTCATATTTTTTGTTAGAATAGATTTTGATACCATTTGTAACACCCTAATAAAAGGCCCAAACTATATGGCTTATACTTTAAAAGGACCAGTAAATTATATAATTAGAGTCATATTAAAATCTTATAAAAAACAAGAACTTTTCATTTTCAAAGTAGGATAATGCTTGGAGCCAGATTTGGGCTCCCGTTTTAATGTCCCGTCTAACGTGGGCCCTTTTAATTTTTTTTTCTTCCTGAAGCCCACGTGATTCTCTATGTTATTTGCCCCGTATTACCCCTCACATTCTTCCTCACCCAGACACTCGCATCTCCCCTCCTCCCATTCTTCTCCATCAGAAGTCGACATACTTGGCGTGAACGTGTCCTTGTTCTGTCCCTCGCCCTCCCTAACTGAGCGGATAATACATCGTTATGAGATGAGGGAGAACATTAAGGCTTTCAACCTCGCTGGAATGGGCTGCAGTGCAAGCCTTATAGCAATCGATATTGTCCAGCGCTTGTTCAAGTCATATAAAGAAGCATTTGCTATCATTGTCAGTACGGAATCCATGGGTCCGCACTGGTATCGTGGCAAAGAAAAATCCATGCTCCTCTCTAACTGTCTATTCCGTGCCTGAGGCTCTTCAATGCTCTTCACAAACAACAGTGCTTTGAAGCATCGAGCCATCTTGAGATTGAAATATCTATTTCGAATGCATCTTGGCTCAAGCGATGAAGTATATGAATGCTGCACACAAGTAGAAGATGAGCGTGGCTACCTTGGCTTTAGCCTCAAAAAAAGCATCACAAAAGCTGTTGCACAAGCTTTTACAATTAACCTCCGAGTGCTAGTACCTAAAGTACTGCCACTAAAGTACTGCCATCTAGATTTTAAGGCTGGAGTGGACCACTTCTGTATCCATCCTGGTGGAAGGGCCGTAATCGATGGGGTTGGCAAGGGTTTACGGCTGAACGAATATGACCTCAAGCCAGCTAGAATGGCGCTTCGTCGATTGGGCAACACCTCTGCCGGTGGCCTTTAGTATGTTTTGGGTTACATGGAGGCTAAGAAGAGGCTTAAAAAGGGAGACAGAATTCTGATGATCAGCTTCAGAGCGGGATTAAAGTGAGGGGTAAAGTGAGAGAGATCTGGGTGAGAACCGATTTTAGAATGGGACATCTGACGCGAGTGCGAGATAGATGGGTGAGAATGGGAGGAGGGGAGATGCGAGTGTCTGGATGAGGGAGAATGTGAGGGGGTAATACAGAGCAAATAACGTAGAGAATCACGTGGGCTCAGGGAAAAAAATTAAAAGGGGAGGCCAACTAGCCTTCCCACGTCATATGGGATATTAAAACTGGAGTTTAAATCGGGCTCTTAGCATTATCTTTTCCAAGTAATGTAAAGATTTCATACACCACCTATCATTATTCTTATCATATGGGATATTATATTTTTCATTAAATCTCATCTCATCTCATTTCTTTTATAAATATTATTCAAATACAAAAATTTTAAACTAATCATTACAACTTTCTCAACTTCTCAAATAAAAAATAAAATACAATTTAACATTTTCAAATTCTAAAATAAAAATAAATTATATTCTAACAGTATTTAACTTTATAATATTTTTTTTTAACTTTTTATCTCTCCTTTATTAAAACCCAATAAATACTTATCTCAAATTATCTTACTACTATTTTCAAATCATCTTATTATTATTTACAAAATTATCATCTCATCTTATTCGCATCTCCTAAAACTATCTCACTACTATTCACAATTCATCTTATTACTATTCATAAAATTCTCATCTCATTTCATTCTCCAAACATCTCTTTATTATAGATGAATATAAAATAGAGGAGTTTTACATCATCCATTAGTTCTGGCGTTTGAAAACAATTTATATATTTAGGTTTTATATATCCATAGAGATTGCTCTATGAGATAGGAAAACTGGGCCCATTTGGGAATACAACTGTTTTCAGGTATTTTCAGATATCCTCAAGTATTTTTTTTCAAACATCAAGCAAATACAAAATCTTTTTCAATTTTAAATTTTCAACTTTTTCATCTAATTGTTAAAACATTCTTAAACTTTCAAACAAAACACAAAAAATAATACAAGCTTTTTCAGATTTTAAAATAAAAATAATATTCAAACAATTTTTTAACTTTAAAATATTTTTATTCATTTTTTTTTCTCTCCTTTTTTAAAATCAAAGAAAAAATCTGAACTCAAATTATTTTACTATTATTTACAAATATTCTGATATATTCTTAATATCTAAACAGGCCATAAGAATACATGCGGGAAGGGAATTTGTCAAGGGGAAGAAAGAGTTTAGGCCCTAGGGAGCCTTGTCAAAACACATGGTTTTGACCCTTTTAAGAGCACCTTATATGCTAACCAAGGGCTAGTTTAGATATTGAGATATTATCATATATTTCTTTTTGAACTATTACTCAATACAAAACTTTTTTTTTTTTTAATCTAATCATTACTTAATTATTATATTTTTTTCAAACTTCAAACATAACACAAAAAATAATATAATTTTTTCAAATTTTAAAATAAAAATAATATTAAATTTTTTTTTTTAATTTTTTAATATTTTTATTTAACTTTTTCTCTCTCATTTCCAAAGATCCAATAAAGTATTTTAATTCAAACAATTTCACTACTATTCATAAACTATTTCATTGCTATTTACTTATATTCTGATATATTTAAATGTCTAAGCGAGTCCTAATTCTCAAAACACATCATACAATACAAATTAAAAGAACAAGATGTTAATTCTATGTTTTAATGGTAAACCGATTGAAACTAGGGATGTACAGGAACTGACATGACCGACCGTCGCCAACGCGTACCGGTTGCCGGAGTCTAGAACCGGTTGAAACCGACAGAGAACCGGTTGGTCGGTGTTATAAATATATATACATATATCTTATATAAGACGACGTTGTTTCACTTAAGTGAGTGAAACGACATCATTTCGCTTTAGGATTTAATACCCTCATGTATGGGTGGCAATATGTGATATGACCTATTAACCAAACATGAACATGGCACGATAAAAGCAGATTTGGGTTTGATCTTAACGGGTTCAGGTCAAAACTGGTTGACCCATTAAAATACAATTACTTAACGAATCACAAACGGGTCAACCCATTATGACCCGTTAAGAAAGTTGAATTTACATTTATACTCTTAGACCTAAAATTGAAAAAATTCAAAAAACTCTAACCCAGTAACCCTACGACCCTTGAGTCCCTCAGTTTTCTAAAATCTCAACTTTTCAACTACTCAAGTGACCAAGTTTCACGCTGCCCCCTTAACCAGTAACCCTAACCTTGCCTGTTGCCCTGTCGCCCTCCGCGCAGCCACGCCCACGGTACAGAGTCACGACTAACTAGTTCGTAACCCACGCAGCAGCGCAGCCTCTGTAACTCCGTAACCCACATAGCTTTCGTAACTCTATAACCCACATAGCCTCTGCAACTCTTTAACCCACGAAGCGGTGCAGCCTCGACCCAGATCTCTCTCTATCTCAGAATGTCATAGTGGCCCAAGCCATCGGTGTCCACCTCACACAGAGGCACAAATTCGTGGCATCCCAGGCCAAGGCCGTCAACTCCCCCTCTCCTCTTCTTCTAGAGATCTTCAATCGGCTCAAAGCCTTAGCCCAAAGATCTTCACACAAAGGTGACTTGATTCCCAAATTAAGTTATACTCCACTGTCAAGTTTGATTATGCATTTTGAGTTGTTAGGTTTGTTGAAGTGTGCGCGTGTACGTTGATCATTGATCTGTAAATTAAAACTCTGTTTATTGTATTTTAGGGCAGTTTTTTCTACTTTTCTTTTGTCCAATGGAGTATAATATCCATTGCACTACTACATGTATATCAATTGAAGGTAGAAATAGGGTTAGGTAGTGATCTTAAATAATTGCTCACCATTTTTTGAAGGCCAAACCAATCTCGAGTCATGAAAAGTGATTAAAAATAATAGAAAATAAAATAACTCTTTAACAGACTATATATTTATACAATTATTGAGTTGCAACTTGTAAGTGTTGACATGAATGTTACATACGTCATATTAAGATCCATTTTAGTTCTTAGGTTATTCTACCAATTAAGTGAGACATTTCTTCATATATATCTCAAACACTATTTTGAAATTCAATGGTACATATATTTCGTCATCAAAATTTATCATATACTCATGAATATGGTAAATACTAAATTAATGCATGGGATTTACATTTGTGTCTTATATGTGTCGAACATCACATGCCTTTCCTTTATTCTCCCAATGCCCTACTCCATCTTCACCATTTCTACTAGGTGTACGATAGCTCAAAAATGCACGTGGTGCTCCCATGTCGTCTCCTCTAATGAATCATTTGCAATTTTGTTTTGTTTCTTAATCCCTTCGATTTGATGTTCAACACCTTGACTTTGAACCTAGATGCCCATATACTTTACCTTGATGTCATTTGAAAATCATCACTCTCAATCATTAATTAGTTCATATTAAATAGCAATTTAGAGCCTTGTTGTTAATGTTGTTAACATATGTTTTTGTTGTTTGTTGTAAGATGAGTGAGGCAGCAGGTGAAAATGAAGATTTGATTGACTTGGACATGTTGGACTCGAAAAGTTTTCAAAATGAGGAAGCTAAAGCAAAACGAAAGAAACGGTCAAACTAGTTGAGTGTTGTGTTTTGAAATGGTTCCTAACTCTGACAAAAATGATGGTAAGGCACGAGCCAAGTGCAAGATGTGTAAAGCTACTTACTTGGAATCGAGCAAATATGGAACTGGAAATTTGAAGCATCACATTGAAACTTGCCCTAGGAGAAGTTCACGAGATATTGGTCAGTTGATGTTAGCACAAAATAGTGGATCTGTTTCGGTAAGAACTTCTAAATTTGATTATGAAAAATATAGAGAAGTTTTGGTAGGTGTTATTGTGAAGCGTGAACTGCCTTTTCGGTTTGTTGAATATTTCAGAGTGAGATCTTTATTACAATATTTGCGTCTAGATGTTCCAATTATTTTTAGAAATACTGCTAAGGCTGATTTATTTAAGATGTATCATCGAGAAAAAAAAAAAGATTAAATGCATGTTAAATGATGCTCCTGGTAGAATTAGTCTGACATCTGACTTGTAGACTTCTATAACCACTGATGGTTATATGTGCATTACAACACATCTTCTGGATAAAAAATGGGTTCTACAGGAAAAGAGTGTTGAAATTTTCTTTTATACCACCACCACATAATGACATATCTTTGTCTGAAAAAATTTATAATTTGCTATGTGAGTGGAGAATTTCACACAAGATTTTTGCATTGACTTTTGACAATGTTTTTTCTAATGACGTTTCAATAGAGTTGTTAAGAACTTAATTGAACATTAAGAAAGCCCTTGTTTGTCATGGTGAGTTCATTCATCTTCGTTGCTGTGCTCATATTATCAATTTGGTAGTACATGATGGGTTAAAAGAGATTGATTATGCTATCCAAAAAGTTCGTGAAAGTATCAAGTATGTAAAAGGATCACAAACAAGGAAACACAAATTTTTAGATTCAACAAATCAAATGTCTTTAGATAGTAAGAAAAGGTTGAGATAAGATGTCCCCACTAGATGGAATTATACTTTTCTTATGCTTGAAAGTGCTCTTTTCTATCGTTGTGCCTTTAGCCATTTGGAGTTGACTGATTCCAATTTTAAGCATTGTCCATCAACATCTGAGTGGAAAAAAGTGGAAAAGATTAACAGTTTATTGGAAGATTTTATGATGTCACTTGTGACTTTTCTGGAACCAAATACCCTACAATCAATTTGTACTTTTCAGTAATGTTTTTGATTTATTTGACATTAAATGAGCACTCTGAGAATGTAGATGACTACATGAAGAAAATGTCTTTTCAAATGCTTGCTAATTTTGAAAAATATTGGTCTGAGTTTAATGTCTTGTTGGCTATAATAGTTATATTAGATCTTCAATACAAGCTTCATTTTATTGATTTTTCTTATAAGAAGCTATATGAAAATGGTTTCCTAGAGTATTTGAATATTCATATAATAGACAAGTATTTAAGCTAAATTCAAATAATTTTTTTGTTTAATGATTTATATTATATTATTGTTTCATATCACATATTGGCTTGAAATATTTTTATTTATTTTGTGTATAGGAATTTGATTCATTTGAACATGATGATCTTGCTGCCCATATGCCAAAAAGTTAATTGGAGCTTTACTTGGACGCACCTAGGATAAATAGAAATGCAAACATTGCCATTCTTTCTTTTAGAAAGGAAATGAATTTCGTTATCCTGATCTTGCTTGTATGGCTTGTAACATTTTGAGCATTCCAGTTTCTACAATTGCATTTGAATATACTTTTAATGTTTGTGGGCGTATCATTGATCTGTTTAGGAGTGCACTAAAAACAGATACTGTTGAAGTATTAATCTACATAAGAGATTGGTTATATGACGAGGAGCAAGGTAATATTATTTTTATTTTTATTAAATAAATGATTGTAATTTTTCAATACAATAATGTTATTTGATATAAAACTTTATTGATGCAATTTTTTTAATAAAAACAAAATAAGTGAAATTGGACGAGTTAACTGAAAATGTAATGGAGTTGGAGAACAACAAGAGCAAGGAGGATGCCACACTTCTTTCTTCAAGTTCTAAATTTGTTTAGATTTGTGTGTTGATCATATTTAGGATTGTAACATTAATATTTTACAATGTATGTTTATCATATTTGGGATTGTAATTTTAATATTATTACAATATGTATTTATCATATTTGTGAAATTGTGTGTTTATCATATTTGGTATTGTTGGGATTTAAATGTTAGTATTTTTATTGTTTGAATTGTAATTTTGAACTTGTAGTTAGTTTTTTATTTTTTATAGATATTGTTTATATTTTAATATTTATATAAAATCAATCAAGTCAAACTGGTTGAAACGGGTATGTTCAACCCATTAACGTAAACGGGTTGAAACGGGTCGGGTCGTGTCGTATCGTGTCAATATATTTCATATTCAATAACGGGCCAAAACGGGTCGAGTCTTGTCGACCCGTTATCTTAATGGGTCGTATTAGGGTTTGAGATTTTGACACAAAATCCTTAACGGGTCGTGTTCGGATTGATACATTAAGTGTAATGTACATATCTTGATGACACGAACACGACCCATTAATATGATTTGACACCCTTATCCTCGTGTTCCCCCTCCCCTCCCTCTTCTTCTCCCCCAATTGAATTTCTCTGAGACTCTCTCTCACACACAGCCTCCACCACTAGTCTCTCCTCTCTCACGCCATGCAGCATTTCCCTTTAACAGCCGATGACATCATTCTGAATGACCGAAACCAACCTCCCTCCCTTTCCCTCTCCTCCGTTAACCTCTCCTCCATCAACCTCTCCTTCGTCTCTCATCTCACCACCCATGGAAAAATCTAGTACTTCAAGTGGTTTATGTTGGGTTTTGTTTTGTGGGTTTCTTGGTGTCTGGTGATGGCAAGCTTGTCCATTTTTTAGGAGGTTGACTTGGTTTCTCTATGTGCATGAGCTTGATTTAGTTTTTGAGTGGGTTGATTTTTGATTTTTAGTGGGATTAATTTCCTTTTTGGAGTTGATTTGTTGTGAACTTGTGAATTAATTTGTGATGTAGCACGTAGGGATAGAAGTAGAAATCGTAGGGCTAAAAAATCGACCCCCAAACCGCTGAACCTATCTGTACTAACCATTGGGTTTCTGTTGGTTTTCTTTCTCGCTGTCGGCTGATTTTGATCGGTACTGACATCTTAAAAACATGCCAATGGAGTTTTTATTTTGGACCAAAACCGTACCAATACGATCGGTTCTTAGCCCTAATTGAAACTATCAAGCGACTCTTGTTATTACTGTCACTCATATCACACAATTAACAAGTACCATTTATAGGGAAAAGATTCCCAATTAAGATTCTTCGTTGAAATTGTACCATTATTTATGCCGAATTTTGTTTTAATTGGAAATGTGATTATCTTTTTGCAAGCATATAGAATTTCGTTGTAAATACTCATTATTAGCAGCGACATTATGATCACTGCAACAATCAGGGGTCAAATTGTGTTAATGGGTCGTGTTCGTGTCGTGTCAAGGCATGTATATTATACTATATGGGTCAACCCGAACATAACCCATTAAGCTTATCGAGTCAAAATCTCAAACTCTAACACGACCTATTAACATAACGGGTTGACACAACATGATCCGTTTTGATCCGTTAGTGAATATTGCAAAATAGGTTAAGACGGCATGACCCGTTTCAACCTGTTTATGTAAATGGGTTGAACAAATCCGAAATTAACTCGTTTGAGATGATTAAGTTTATCATCATTTTATATAAATGTTAAAATCACAATATCTATAAGAAATATAAAACTAACTACAAGTCCAAAATTACAATCCAAATAATAAAAATATCAAATTTCAAATTTCAACAATTTTACTTTTAGGTATAAGGATATAATTGTAATTTTAAATTTCTTAACAGGTTATCCCATTATCAACCCATTAAGCAATCATGTCTTAACGGGTTAATCCGTTTTGATCTGAATTCGTTAGGACTAAACAGAAATCCACTATTATCGTGTTGTGTTCATATTGGATTAATGGGTCGTGTCACATATTACCACTTCTAGTAAAATGAATATTTTCTTATTTGAAAGGTAAAGTTTGTCGTTGGCAACATGTATTCTCATTTGCGAACAAATTATAGTCATTGAGAATGTCTATTTATATTTTCAACGACCACCATTTGCGCGGTAATTAGAATAAGATATCATTAAGAAATCATTTTAGTTGGTCATTCTATTGTTTAAGGTTAATAACAACAAGAAATGATCTTGCAAATTTTAATATTTCCAACTAGATAATTTTAACCATTATCAGCAATGAAAGATAGTTCGTTTCAAAAGCACTAATCTCTTGTCATGCACAGATTGGAAATAGCTAAGAATGGTACTGCTAAATTGTGGAAAACTCAATCATTCATTTCATTATCATCCTTTTATGATGTTAATGTTTTATGATGTAACATCAAATGATTGGTCTACGAATAGAACATAATAACTAGTTTTCAATTATTTAATACCACGTAATAAAATCATGAAATGATGAAAATAAAAGAGATAGTAGGTAACATAACTCTAGGAAATATTGGGGGCACATAATCGTCTTAAATTAGGATCCGATTTATAACTAATTTTAACACTAATTATGTAAAATTATTAAAAAATATATAAAATATAACCCCTCAAAAAAATTAAAGAGTTAAAAATTAAGAAATATTATAAAAACTAAGTTAGAAATATCATAAAACTAAGAAATATTTACTTTTAGTTTCTTAAATATTTTAATTTTTGTACGAAATATTATAAATCTAAATAAAAAAATATTATCTGAAATATGCAAATTGAAATAGATCAATACAAAAAACTAAGGGCTTGTTTGTGAAGCTCATCTCATATCATCTCATCTCAAAGTTTCTCATAATTTCCTTCCCAAATATCACTCCAACACAAACACTTTCTATTTTCAACTTTTTCAAATTTTTCATCTAATCATTACCTAATCATTATAACTTTTTCAAACTTTCAAACAAAATACAAAAAATAATACAACTTTTTTAAATTTCAAAATAAAAATCATATTAAAAATATATATTTAAACAATATCTTAACTTTATAATACTTTTATTCAAAATTTTCTCTCTCATTTTCCAAAACCCAATAAAAAACCTATTGACAAACCATTTTACTACTATTTACATAATTTTCATCTTATCTTATTCTCCAAGTATCTCCTAAGGGATATTATGGATCTAAACTAAAAAAAAGTAGGCTGAAATGGAACAATTCTAAGAAAAAGTAGAATATATCATCTCCATAGTAAGCATCAAGTCAAGAAGTTATAATGTCACTAAGTTATGCAATATACAACTCATGCTCAAACAACACCACTCTTAAAAGTCATGGAACCAAATACAACTCTTGAGAACCTTCAAGCGATGAACTTGGTGCTTGGCGACACAGCTGGCTGCCCTATGCAACTTGGGAAAGGCATTCAAACTATTGTTGCATAAATTAGCACCAACAGGCCAGATGAAAGAAAGAGCCATCCTCAGCCCATGATAGTGAGAGAGTTAGAAACACACACACAAATTTAAGCAATTCGGCATAAAACTTACATCCACTGGGTGTTTGGAGGGCAAATACACTACAATGGGTTATTTGTATAGTCTCTCATAGTCTCTCGTATCTCACAGTACAATGGAAGTCGATGACCCCTTTGCCTAGAGAAAATAATTGCTCTGGAGTTTCTTGAGTTGAGGAAGAAAAAGCCTTCAAGTCCCCCTTCCAATCAAATCCCCCCCCACCCCCGGCCCTGAGATCTCTTGGGTAGGAAAGCCCCCTCTATTAAGGTCTTGGGGGGTGGTTGGTGAGAAATGTAAGCTTTAAGTCACTTCACCATTGCCCTTTGTGTGTCTGACTTCACTTTCTCCCTCAGCTATTGTCTTGTCTTGTCCTCATTTTCTTTTCCCTCATGCTTTGATGATGGCTTTTCAGTGGACTGGGCTTGGTCTATATTGGGCCTGGTATATTTTGTGATGTTATTTTGGTCCTTAACAGCTCGCGATTCTTAATGTTGACTTGTTAAAATAAGACAATTCATAGAAATTGATGGAATATGAATACAGGAAACTTGTCCCTGATTTTTCCTTCTTGTGTAATTCAACAAGATCTCAAAAGTGAGACCTTGCCGAGATATGTGATTTCCAGCAAAGGAGTGAAGGATGTGCCTTTAAGAGGCTTATTTGTGCGTAGGATAGTTGAGTGGATTTTTGGTTGAACATTTCAATGATCCTCATGGGATATGCATACTTCCATTTTTGTTGCCATTAGCACTAGCAGATTCTTTGCCCTGTTGAGTGTTTTGTTGTTTGAAGGTTAGGTCATGTTCATCGTAACCTACACGGTGAGGGCGTCCGCCGACTCCCTGGATCCATTTCAGGCAGTTGTTGAATCTGTAGACTCATTCCTTAAGGTAACTCGCTCTAGGTGGTTGTAGAGCTTGGAAGCTCGTTCCTAGAGGTAACCCGCGTGAGGTGGTTGTAGAGCTCAAAAGTTCTTTCCCAAAAGTAACCCGCATAAGGCAGTCTTGGCATGAGTGTTAGCACTTTGAGTTTGTTGAAGGAAATGCTCAACCGCACTACTTTAGTGGGAGCAGTACTCGGCTAGGCTGTTGCAGCGAGAGGCAAGGCTCTACTGCGCTTGTTCTGCGGGAGACGTACTCGACCACATTTTCTTAGGGGGAAGCAAAGCTTCGCCGCACCTCTACAACAAGACATGTACTCAACCAAGCTAAGTGGTTTTCACCAAAATCCAAAATAGGTTGTTGTAGTTTAACCATACTAAAAGGTAAAGACTTGCAAACCCAAACTATTTCACAAAGGTGTGGTAACACTGGTAAGCTCCCATGAAAACTCACAGGTGTGAGTGTATCGACCACCCGGCTTAGGTTCGGTGGGAGACGAACTTGACCACGCTAGCAACGATCGGCACCCTAAAGAAAGTGGTGTCATCTGTGGAGATTCGCCAGGTGCAAGTGTAGCAACCACTTAGCTTAGGTTCGGCGGTAGATGGACTTGACCACACTAACGAGGTTCAACATGATTAAGAAAGTGGTGTCATCTGTGAAGGTTTGCCAGGTGCAAGTGTAGTGACCACTTGGCTTAGGTTAAACAAGAAATGGACTCGACTGCACTAGTGAGGATTGAAACCATTAAAAAAGTGCAGCGACCACTTGGCTTAGGTTCGACGGGAGACGGATTGGACTACGCTAGCGAGGATTGACATCCTTAAGAAAGTGGTGTCATCTGTGGAGATTCACTGGGTATGAGTGTAATGACCACTCGGCTTAGGTTCGACGGGAGACAGACTCAACTGCACAGGCGAGGATCAACACCCTTAAGAAAGTGGTGTCATCTGTGAAGATTCGTTGAGTGCGAGTGTAGCAACTACTCAACTTTGGTTCAATGGGAGATGGACTTGGTCGTGCTGGCATCGATTGACAACCTTAAGAAAGTGGTGCCATCCATGGAGATTCGCCAGGTGCGATTGTAGTGACCACTTGGCTAAGGTTTGAGGGAGAGGTAATAGACCAGTGTTTCAAATACCGTACCGTACTGGCCACTGGTCCAGTACATGTATTGTATATATTTCGTACCGGCCCAAATACAGGCCGTATCGACCGATATTTCGACCTGTACCAGCCGATATTTTCGCCATTAATTTGTTTTTCATTTTTTCAAACTACAAGCTCATTTTTTGACCCCGAATTCAAACTAGACTATTTATAATTTTTATATATATGTATTTATATATAATTTAATATATATATGTATTTATATATAATTTATTCATATATAAACTATTATTTTAGAATATAATTTATATATATTTATATATAATTTATTCATATATCGACTATCCCGAAACGGTACATGAAACAGTACCGGTACCAAAATATTTCATTCTAGTGGCTTGACCGGTACGACGTCCAGTACAGTAATCAAAACATTATAATAGACCGCACTATGAGGATTGACACCCTTAAGAAAGTGGTGTCATATGTGGAGATTTACCGGGTGAGAGTGTAGCAACCACTTAGTTTAGGTTTGGTGGGAGACAGACCCGATTGCGCTGGCAAGGATCGACACACTTAAGAAAATGGTGCCATCAGCGAAGATTCATCAGTACGAGTGTAGTGACCACTCGGTTATGGTTTGGTGAGAGACGGACTCGACCCCACTAGCAAGGATCGACACCCTTAAGAAAGTGGTGCCATCCACAGAGATTCACCGATGTGTGTAGACCACTCGACTTGCTTCAACAGAGATAGACTCGACCACGTTGAAGAGGGTCAAAACCCTTAAGAAAGTGATGCCATCCGTGAAGATTTGCCGGTGTGAGTGTAGCGACCACTCAGCTTTGCTGAAGGCGATACTTAACTGAGATGAGGGGTAACCCATGTGCTCAAGTGGGGTTAGATTCGACGAGAGAGATGCTCAAATTCATTGGAGGTAGGCTGACCTGACAGCTCAAGTATTGTTAAACTCGCTGGGAGAGATGTGAGTGTTGCGACCACTCAGCTTTGCTAAAGGAGATGCTCAACCGCACTGAGGGGTAACCTATGTGCTTGAGTGGGGTTAGAACCGACGGGGGAGATGCTCAAGCACGTTGGAGGATAGGCTAACCTGAAGATTTAAGTGTGGTTAAACCCGATAGGAGAGATGCGAGTGTCGCAACCACTCAACTTTGTTGAAAGAGATGCTCTATTGCGCTAAGGGGTAACTCATGTGCCTCAAGTGGGGTTAGACCCAATGAGAGAGATGGTAACTTGCAACCACTCGGCTTTACTGAATGAGACGGACTCAACTGTGCTGAAGGGTAACCCATGTGCTTGAGTGGGGTTACACCCAGTGGTAGAGATGCTTGACCGTGTTGAGGATAGGCTAACTTGACATCTCAAGTGTGGTTAAATTAGGTAGGAGAGATATGAGTGTTGCGACCACTCAACTTTGCCGAAAGAGACGGACTCGATTGGGAACATATATCGACTACTTGCCCAACAACAAGCCCTTCAGTCCTAATCGACCTAGCTAGCTGTCTGGGCGTGGACAACCCTCGTGGGAGGCACGCTTGCCGTTGACGCCACAATGTGCTCGAAAGTGAACGCCAGAAGCGCATTACTGGCAAGAACCACGACATCCTTGCCGAAGACCTTGTGGTTGGTGGACTTTCCTTAGCGGAGTTCCTCGTGTTTGAGGGTAGGCTAACCTGATAACTCGAGTGTGGTTAAACCCGACGGGAGGAGATGCCAGACTGCACTGAAGGGTAACCCATGTTCTTGAATGGGGTTAACTAACTACTTAAACACACTTGGTGCAAGTTATAAGGAGCTCTTGAGCATGAACCGGTGCATTGAAAGTAAATACATCCGATAGAACACCCAAAGCCAACATCTGATCTCTGATGGAGAATGCAACATTACCAAGATCTCCCTGTCTTCCATAGTAATCAATTAAGGCACTCCGATTGTGAGGCTCAAACACTAGAATATTAAATTTTGCTTCCTTGACAACATACAAGCAACAAATCCGACATGCACTATCTTGGCCAAGAAACCATTTGCTCCATATTGACAGCCCACTCAATGTGCCTGGTGCTAACTGAGAGTGATGTTGTTTGCCTTGCAAGTTGTTGCCCACCATGAGGCTCTCGAGCGGGGAAAGCCTATGTGTTTCACGTTGGAGGTCAAAGACTTTCCCGTTGTGGGTTTGTTGCCTGCCACACGGAGGGGTGAGTTCCTCAGAATTGCTCATTGCAGGGGATGGCTACTCGCCATGAAGGGGTAAGATATGATGGGCGGGTAAAGGAGCTTGCCTGTCGTGCCCTCTGGGTGGCAGGCTGGTTACCGCAAGCCCATCGCGACTGGTGGGTCATTGCCCGCTATCGGGTAGTGTTCATGGTGGGACTGTTGCCCGCCACTAGGGTGGCGAGCTACCACGTGCAAGCCCAGCTCTTACTATTGGTGGTCTCTGTCACTCTTGGCGGGCTTTTGGGTGCCCTTGCCGCCGGTTGTGAGCGTGTAGCTGGCATATCGTTTACTCGCAAGCTTCCAATGTTTGTAGTGTGCCCATTGTCCAGCCATACCATTTATTTATATATTTTATATACATATATATATAGTTATACATATTTATAAATATTTGTTATTAGTTTTACTATATATAAATATAGTAATATGGATTAAATATAGTTTTCACTTAATACTTTGTGATATTTTCAAGGCAATACAAGAGTCTTATATTGTTTAAGTAAGACTCTTGTATTGCCATGACCTCCTATATAAAAATCACATTAGGTCACTTTGTAACTTGCACAAAATATGCACTAACAAATTTAAAAACTATGTTATTAGTTTTTAAATTATGATCATATTTACAAATTTAAATCTATAATTTTGGATAAAAAAAATATTTTTGGTCACTTTTGAGCCCATAAATCATTTATGTGCCCTGTGGGCCATGGGCACTATTGGAGTCTGCCCCCACCAATGCCGGAGGGGGGAGGGGGGTGTGCGTGGAAATGGGTCGACCTCGCCCTTGCAAGGGTGAGTATCACCCCTAAACCCTCTTTTGCCGAGGATCACCACACCAGTGAAAGAAAATGCCGGCGAGTTGGGTAGTGGCTAGCTCACCGACACTTGGACTTGGCTCTTCTTGCTAACCATTAGGACACTTGATGGCGAGGATTTGGCAGAAGGAATTCCATTGCCCCTTTCTGGCTGTCCAAACTGGTGGCAGGACTTAGACCACACCGCATAAAAAGGCGGTGGGTAGCAAGTTCGCCACATGAGGCTTGGGTGCACGAGGATGAGCAACCATCACCCCCGCTGTGCATGGCAGGCACACCTCACATACATTGTGCATGCCCAACAAGCACAACAAGAAGGAAGGCTTTTTTTTTTACGTGTGATTCGAAACAAACAACAACATCAAGGATAAATTTTTTTTTTTTTTTTGAAATTGACTTACCATCACAATCCAAGGACAGAAGCCCTAGGACTGTCGAGGGAATTTAGTTAAATTGCACTAGACTTTTTTTTTTTTTTTTTATAGAAATAGACTCATTTCATTAATGAACCGAAGTAATAAATGTGACTTATCAATACATGAAAAAATCAGACTATAAGTCAACTACGCATCAGCTCTGGGGCTTCCCTACACACAAATGACTTTGTGGCGGACATTGTCTTAACTTCTAAAAAACTCCCTCCTAAACAGAGAAAGCGCTCTGTATAAACAGAACTAAAAGGCTCCTCAATCCTCCCTAGGAGGATGATTACGGGACACTGCTATGGACATGAAATCCAATAGCCTAATTCCTATTTTATTACTAACTAAAACAAAAAATATACCTAAATACAACAAACAAAATACAGGACCCCAAGTACTGGTGCGACCCCGGACGCCATGCCCACCGAAGGCATCGGCATCTCGAAATCGGACTGGACGAGCACCTAGTTCACACACGGACCACAACGTCCAGCAGTACAACCACCAGCCTATGCATCGCCCAACACTCTCGAATCGCTCTTGCCCCGGATTACGTCCAATCCAAAGGCTCAACAGCACACTTGGGTCAACAAAATTAACAACAAAACATAAAACATAAAACAACTACAAAAAAACTAAAAATTACAGAACAGAAAAATAAACAATAAAGAAAATAGAAAAACAAAACTTGGGTGAACAGTGTACAAAACTCGGCATTGGCGCGTGTACGGCACTGGTCACTCGGGGAGGAAAACTGACGGTCACTCTTGGAAGCCCTGGAGTTAGGGAGGCCAGACAAGCCGAGCGTGGGGTCGGCAGACACAGTGGCGCGTGATGGTTACGCGCCGACGAGATCCGGAAGCTTCGTCCCGTGCGTGAGGGCTACACTCAACTACGATGAACGCCATTTTTGGTAGTCTTGAAGATCGGCAGTTGGGTTCATCCCGGTGGGGCGCGTGTAGACTGTCGACGGCTAGAAAGGGCCGAATGACGTTCCTCCCTTATTAGACTTGAAAAAAACAAAAAACAAAATGCAATCCAGAAAAAATTTACAGAAGAGAAGGGAGGGGGAGAGAGGGAGAAAAAAAAGAAAAATGGGGGGGGGGGGAGCCGAAGCTCCCACCCCTTTCGCTTGATCTGCACTAGACTTAGACTTAGTATCTGGAGTACCAACATTAAAATCAAATTTTTACCTTATTACCACATGAAGAAGATATCTTCGATAAAACTAGGGATGTTTTGGTCTAGCCATTACAAGAATTGTAATGATTATATCTATAAGTCTCTCTTTTATTATAATTATATATATGTTTTTAATTTGATATTGATATTAAGTTATTTTAAAAAACATTTAGGGATAATTTTATCTTTTCCAGAGAGAAAATGGAAAATTATAACTTTTTGGTAATCTGAGAGTGATTGTTAACATTAATAATTTAAGAAAAGACTAATTGACTTATAATTTGAGAGAAACTTTTGAATTTTCTAAAATATTTTATACGGCATCGATAATTTACTCGCACTATAAAGTTTATAAAAATTGCACAATAGTGACTGAAATAAATTAAGGATATGTTGGATATAAAATAATTGGGTCCACACATTGGAAGCTCAAAAATAAAAGGAAAAGATAAGATAAGTAAGAGTTAAGCTAAAAGGTTGCCTCAGATTCAAAAATGTGAAAGTGACATAGGAAAGTACGACTCAGTTATTTTAAAGAAGGAACGAGACCTGTATAAAAGGAGGAAACCTCTGCAAACGTTGGGGGGGGCATCTGGCAATTCTATAAGGAAAGACTCTCTACTACCTCTCTGCAACTCATAGAGCTCTCTCTCTCTTTAGAAGTGAAGTTTCTGTATTTGACAATCTTTTTTATTTTCGTTGGCGTTAGTAGATTTCTTGCCCTCTTGGAGTGACTTCACTTTGGTGTTATTGTTTTGGCATTAAAGTTTAAGTGTGTTTGTTGTAACCTGTGCTAAGTGGTCAGGGAGTTTGTTGATCCTCTGGGTCCATCTCAAGTAATTCTTAAGCCCATCGACTCATTCCTAAAGGTAACACACAAGAGGCTGTTATAAAGCTCAGTGACTTGTTCCCGGAGGTGACCCCTTAGCAGTAGTTATGGCGGATGTATAAATGTGCATTGCAGTGAAAGAGGCGTACATGTGACTTGTTTGCCTAAGCCTCGCTTGCATGCTTCTAGGTTTGGCTGTTGCGACAAAGGTGTATGTCTACCTCGTTTATCGTGGGAGGAGGCGTGCTTAACAACTATGGTCACTAAGGTCGTGTTAGCCTTGGTCGCTGAAGTATGGTTGCCAAGGTCATTTTAACCTTGTGGTCGTGGGTTCAAATCCTACAGACAACGCCAAACTATTGATACATTCTTTCGGCATGGCTGGAGCCCAATAATATGGTTGAATGACCGACGATAATGACTTGAACGTTGATACGGTGCTTGGATGCTCATTCATGAAATAAATAATAAATAATACTTATAAAATATAAATAAAGAAACACAAAAATTTACGTGGTTCGGCATAAAAGTCTACACTACAGATCGTTTAGGGGTGAAATCCACTATATTGGGTGATTTTACAGGTTCTCATGATCTCTCATAGCTCTCAATACAATGGAGAAAATAGGATTGAAGGGAAGTTGAAGAAGTTGCCATATGTCCCACGTATATAGTGGTTCCCTCCTTTTATAGATGCCTACTTTACTCTTAAGAATAGGTGAGTCATACTTGCCTTATATCATTTTCATAGTTTTGTATCTAAGTCAACCTATTTTAATTGTATCTCATTCTTGTTTTATCTGTTCCTTTTATTCTTAATAATGAACTTCCAATAGACTGAACCCAGACTTTTACATTCAACGGGATATATAGACTATGACATGCATATAAATTTATAATAAATGGATTAATAGAACTCACGAGTACTCTTGCCTTTAAAAAGAAAAGAGTCACGGGTGATGCCACTTCCTTGTCTACTTGATATAAATCACTCCACAGGTCTCTTTTATGTATCTTAGCTTTTTATATTTGTGAAATATAATGGCCAACTTTAAAAGAGTTATGTTTGAACTGGAAGTTTTATTCAACTTTCATTTCAACTCATCTCATCTCAACTCACTATCCAAACAACACCTTAAAAACTCTAAACAATTCCTTAACATGAGCTACAATATCCAACATATTTGTTACATTGGAGTCCAAGAGAACATAAGCTAATGTAGAGATGTTTTAACATATTTGGTTAAAATATGCAATCTTGTATATTTTACATGATTTGGCGCCAATGCCCTTAAAATTATTATTTGAGTTCTAAAGTCTTAAAACGGAAGAGAAATATGCATATAAAGTGGGCTCTCAATGAGTATTTAATGTTGTTCAAAAAATCATCAAGCATTCATAACCATAAATGTTGTATGGTTTAGTTTATGTATATATCTTTTTTACTTCGAAAAAATTTAGATAGAAACTCTAGAGTATTTAAGGGGATGCTTAGGGAAGAGGAGATGATAATTATGTGAATAATAGAGAAATTGTTTGTGAATAATAGAGAAATTGTTTGAGTTAAGATGTTTTTTTGAGTTTGGGAAATGAGGGAGAAAACGTTAAGTAAAAATATTATAACGTTAAAATATTGTTGGAATATAATTCTTTAATATAATTTTTGTTTTAAAATTTGAAAAAGTTTAAATATTTTTTGTGTTTTGTTTGGAAGTTTGAAAAAGTTGCAATGATTAGATAATGATTAAATGAAAAAATTAGAAGTTTGAAATTCAAAAGTGTTTGTATTTGAGTGATGTTTGGAAATGAAATTATGAGAAAGGTTTATATGAGATAAGATGAGGTAAATTTTCCAAACAATAAGATGAGATGAGTTTTCCAAACAATAAGATGAAATAAAATGAGAAATCTTATTCATGGGTGAGTGGCACAAATCCCAAAGGGTGCTGTTACTCAACCTCCTCAAGCGTATTGTACCGCTATTGCATTTAGTTTTTGTTTTTCTTTAAATGTAAAAGAAAAAACACACACACACGAATGTACTAGTGGTAATTTTTTTAAATATTTTAAAAAAATCCAAATGCACAGACGTAACTTTGAGCAATATATTTGAGTGGCTACGTAGCATTTTCCAAATACTAAAATATGTGTTTGCTCTTTCCATGTCCGACCTTAACCTCCAAAATATTCTCTCTCTCCCCATTTATTGTCATGCTGCAAAATCAAATTCAAAACAAGCAGAGCGAAAAAGGACATACAAAATTGTTACTTTACACATGAAGGAGTAATTACATACATATGATAAAAAAAAAAATAGATGAAAGAATGGCAAGAGAATCTCATACCAAACTGACAAGGCATCCACAACAAAAGTGCATTCTGTAAGCACCATCAGTATTCCATGGTCCCAATTCTCCGAGCTACAAAACTGCCAAAAACATTCACATAAGAAAAAAATGAACAAAATTAAATGAAAGTACATTAAAAATAAGTATTGAAACAGAGTATAAACAAAGAGATACCAAAGCATGACTCCAGAAGTAGTTGAGACATGAGAGTTTGAGAAACACCCAAAGTCCAACTGTAATAAAGGGCACTCATTCCCTTCTCTTGGGGTTTATGGAGTGGCTACTACTTCATTAACCTTGATGTCTAGCCCTTAAGCTAGGGGTTACAATTAGAGGGGTTATTTACATAGCCCCTCCCCCATTTGCATAAGACATTGGTAGCACAAACTGAAAATCTTTCTCTCAAATGTGTCTCTCTAGTCTCAATATTTAAAATTGTGAAACATGCGGGTGTTGCTCTGGCTTTCTATCATGTAGCATACTCCACCATCGACAGGATGATTTTGGATGAACAACAATGACGATGAAAATCTTTAAAACAATTGTAAGATTTGCCGATGAGGTAATATCGCTACCGTTGTGTACTCTGATTTAGTATTTCTAACATTGGTATCAGAGCCAAATTAGTTGTTCCCGATTTAAGTTTTGACGTGCTTGTGATTATCTTTACGAAAATCATTTTTTTTGTTATGAGAAAATTTTTCCTATCTTGGAAACCATGATTGCCCGAGAGTCACCGAATGTAATACCCACTTCCTGTAGGTTAGGAGTGTCACGTGTTTTTTATAAAATAAACCCTACAAAAGATCTTATATTTAATAACATTAAATAACATTTATTTCATAAAAAGATTTGTTTAATAAAATGTCTTCCAAAAATATATAATGGGTAAATTGAATAAAATTTTTATCATAAAAAGAAATTTTATTATAGGAAGTCTGAAATTAAAACAACTGCTCTTTCTAATCCTGGCTTACCTGCTCGTGTTCATCATCCTCACCTGGGTAGTTAAAAATATGAAATAAACTAAAATGAGTCGAAAACTCAACAAAAAATGCATCACAACGTAAACATAATAAACGTAAGGTTTTCATAAAAGTTTTCATGCTAAGAGCTTAAAATTCATGAATGTTCATGCTGATGGTTATGCTATATATGACTGATTCATCTTAATTAACTGACTGATCTAACTTAAACGACTGATCTGACTAGCCAACACATTTAGCCTTTTGTGTGAGATTGTGCACCGGCCCCATGTCCTGCTACAACAAGGGGAGTCGCTGATAGTATTCTGGCATATTATGGTGGACCACACTTGAGTCTATGGCTTGTACATCCACTTGAAACTGCATTGATACCATGTATCTGAATGGTCATATGATTAAACTGATCTGATCTTATTTTACACTTGAACTTAAGATATCTTACGTGTTTTTATGCAATGTGAGATGCATGACATAATACATACTGATATAAATAACTGTAAATTTTTTAATCTGAACATGATGCTGAATGACATGATCGTGTGCTATGCTGGGTGACATGCTTGCATGAGTGATACATAAAAATGACTGCCAAAGAACTGGTTCTAATAATAATAAGATAAATTGTGATGATACTAATTTGTGATCAATTTACTTATCTCGCTGTATTGCTTTCTGAATTTCACCTTGTAGCTCGTCACCTATACGAAGTACAAATCTTCACTAATGCTTCTAGAAGAACGTGTCAAATATTTCTATTTAATTAACTTCATACTGTAGAAAATAATCAAATGAATATTTTGTTCAACATGAAAAATCAAAGAATAATGATATTTTAAATTATTCAAATACTAATAACATATTAAAAAATTAGAAAAAAACACTTGAGCTGTCTTTAATCCTAATAAGAAAGTAGTAAAAACCTCAACTCTTAAAATATGTTTATTTTCTTATAATTAACATAATGATTTCATTTCACAATAAATCTAATAAATATTGATATCATTTAAAATATTCTTAACATATTTCTTTATTTTAAATGTTACACTTTAATAGCATAAATATATCAAAAACCTATTATAATAAACAGTAAAAATCTTCTTCATACGATAGACATTGCACTTAAAAGCGTTTAAAAATAAAGATTAAACACTTACTATTTACTACTAATAAAATATATAATCTTTCAAATATCATTTAATATATATTTGTATCTAAGTTTATAAAAATAACTGGTAGAAACATTCAATTCATAAAGATAGACTTAATAGTATAATATAAAAAGATCCTTGTAAACTATTACTATAGTTTATTAATAATTTAATATTTGATAATATAATTCAAAACCCTCAAGTATTTTCTATAAACAATGAAAATATTTTGGGCTGATACATTTATTTATTAAAAACCAAACCTATGTAAAACATAATAAAATGGTTTTCTATAAGTAAATACAACTTCGCTCGACAACACAGTACCTTTCCAACTTAAAAATCGTTTAACATAATCCAACTCCAATTAAAAATCAAGTCCAGTATAAAATCAACGTGAAAACAGGCCGAAAGCATACTGCCATGACTTGCTTCCCAAGGGCAACAGGGTAGAAGCATTCAAACAAAGGGTCTTCAATATGCTTTACGTACGGAGCTACATAGAAATGGATTAAAGGGCAATCTTGTAATAAAAGAAAACTTGCATGCACTCTTTGGGAAAGTTCGAAAACCAAAACAATGAAGATTGGAGACAGTGGCTTACAGAAGGGGAAAGCACCGTGCGAGAAAGGAACTCCAAAACTTACCGAGAGAAGGAGACACGGCGGATCTGGGTGAGGTGGAAGGTGGAGATCGCGGCGGGAGAGCACTGAGAAAGAGTGAAAAGAAAACTGTTTTGGTGGTGCTTCACTGTGATGCAATGGAGAAGGAGAGAGTGAGATTGGTGGAGCTTACCGAGAGGGAGAAAGTGACGCCAAGCGACGGCCTTTCTGGGTGGTCGGTCAGTCCCATAACAACATATCTCTTCCTTTTTCATTTGAGCACTCTGCAAATTTCTCTTCCTCAACCAGAGATCAACGAGGTAGAAATTTCTCTTGAGGTGGCCATCAAGGTCGTAGTAGGGGTCGCTACCCTTACAATGGCCGTGGTGGTCGTCCTCCTACCTCTCACTCTCACCAGTTCAATACCTAGAATCCCACTTGTCAAGTATGCCAGAAAACTGGTCACGTTGCTCTTGAATGTTGCCATAGATTTAATCACTCTTATCAAATGGAAGCACCCCAAAATCTCTCTGTCCATCATACTGCCCAAAGTTCTCCTTCAGATTCCATGTGGTATCTGGATTCGGCAGCTATCCATCATATCACAAATGACTTTTCTAACTTGAATTTATCATCTGAACCTTATGCAAGTGGTGAGACAATCAGAGTAGGTGATGGCGCTGGACTACCTATTCAAGCCTTCGGTGACTCTTCTCTAAACTGCTCCTCTTATTCTTTTACTCTTCACAACTTGCTTCATGTGCCTTCCATCACCAAAAACCTTGTTTCTGTCCTTAAATTCTGCATCGATAATCATTGATATTTTGAGTTTCATGACAATCACTTTTCTGTGAAGGACAAGGAAACGTAGAAACTCCTCTTCACTCGGCCAACACATAACGGTCTCTACATCTTCCCTTCTGTTGTGCCTTCGTCTTCATCTGGTCCTTTAGCTCATATTGGCGAACGCACCACTCTTGATCAATGGCATCGACGACTTGGGCATCCATCGTTAGCCTTAGTTTCTCGTGTATTGAACACCAAATGTTTGCCCCTTATCCCCACGGACACTGTTTTTCAATGTTCACATTGTCCCTTAGCAAAGTGTCATTAACTCCCTTTTCGTGCAAGTCCTGCCCATTACACTAGGCCTTTGGAATTATTGTGTGCTGATGCTTGGGGCCCTGCCCATTATATCTCTCATAATGGTTGTAAATATTATGTCTCTTTCGTTGATTATTACACTTGCTTTACATGGCTTTTTCCGCTTAAGCTAAAATCTTATGTGCTTCAAATTTTCACAACCTTTTTACCATTCATTGAAAAATTATTTAATACCAAGTTCGTAACTCTTCAAACGGACGGTGGTGGTGAGAATAAACCTTTCACCACTATGTGTAAACAACTTGGTATAACCCATCGTTTTTCATGTCCTCACACCCATCAACAAAATGAGCTTGTGGAAATGAAGCACCTTCACATAGTTGAAACCGGGCTTGCCCTCTTGGCCCATTCCTCTCTCCCTCTCACTTATTGGGCCGAGGACTTTGAAATAGCCGTCTATTTAATAAATCTACTTCCCTCATCCATTCTCAAAAACAAATCACCTTACTCAATGGTGTACAAATGTGCCCTAGACTATACTTTTCTCAAAGTATTTTGTTGTGAGTGTTGGCCCAACCTCCGACCATATACTTCTTACAAGTTAAATTTTCGATCCACTTCACGTCTATTTTTGGGGTACAGTTCGACCTATAAAGGATACAAGTACATGGATCTCAAAACCAAATGACTCTACATTTCTCGTGATGTCATTTTTAATGAATCTTCATTTCCACTCTCCAATATTCAGTCCAAATCCATTTCTTCTTCTCATCAAAATTCCGTCCCACATTTTCATCAAAATTTTGATAAAGCCATGTTAACGCTTCTTCCCACACCATCTCTGGGCCCTCACTCAAGCTCGTCTACTCAACACTCTAGTCCATCTCTTCTAGGCCCAGGTCCAACACCTTTTCAACCAACTTCACCTACCACACAAATATCTTCGTCTTCTTCCTCTCAAATCTCTGTTTCTACGAATCCCGAATCTTCCACACCTTTAATTCCTTTCCTCTCCCTCCCCTCGTCTTGTTCCCCCAAGATCTTCAAAAATCACACGTGTACACACAAATTCTTCTCGTCCTCGAAGGTTTGTTGATGGTACTACACCTTATCCTACTCGACACTGTCTCACAGCCTTTGCACAAGTTCCTGATGAACCTTCAAGTTTCACTCAGGCTGCCAAATTCTCTGAATGGAATCGTGCCATGGCTGAAGAATATTATGCTTTAATTCTGAATAGCACCTGGACTCTTGTGTCACTAAATGCTCACTCCAATGTCCTCTGATGTCGATGGGTATATCGCACCAAAACTCATGCCGACGGTCTCTTTGAAAGGAGAAAGGCACACTTAGTTGCCAAAGGGTTTCATCAACAACCTGGACTTGATTTTTAGGAAACTTTCAGCCCAGTAGTTAAGCCATCTACAATCCGTTTGGTGCTCTCCATTGCTGTATCCCGTGGGTGGCATTTGCATCAAATTGACATCCAAAATGCTTTCTTGCACGGAACACTTACGGATGATGTTTACATGCAGCAGCCTCTGGGCTTGTTGATTCCACTTAGCCTCATCATGTCTGTAAACTTCAGAAAGCCATTTATGGCCTCAAGCAAGCCCCAAGGGTCTGGTTCGCACGTGTAAGTACATGGTTACTTGATTATGGCTTTGTTGCATCTAGAGTATACCCATCACTTTTTATTCTCACCCACAACACAACTCTGATTTATTTGTTAGTCTACGTAGATGATATTGTCATCACATCATCTACTCACTCTGCCATTGCATCTTTAATACATGAGCTAGGCCATGCATTCCATGTAAAAGATCTTGGCCGCCTCTCATTTTTCCTAGGCATTGAGGTGGACTACACTAGTGATGGTCTTGTTTTATCCCAACTCAAATATATTAACAATCTGCTCACTCGAAGCAAGATGCTTCATGCCAAGCCCATGTTTTCCCCCATGTCTACCTCTCTAAAATTGTCCAAATATGACTCCCCTGAGTTTGAAGATGTCACGTTATACAGAAGCATCGTGAGAGGATTACAGTATTTGTTCATTACAAGACCTGACATCTCCTTTGCTGTAAACAAAGTATGTCAGTTTATGCATACACCTAAACTTTCTCACTGGAGTGCAGTGAAACGCATCTTGAGATACCTAAAATCCATAATAAATCATGGATTATTTTTTGCCTCAAAATCAAGTCTTACACTGCAAGCTTACTCTGATTCTGATTGGGGTGGGTGCCTCGATGATCGTGGATCGACAAGAGGCTCTTGCATCTTCTTAGGTAAACATCTTATCTCTTGGAGCTCCAAGAAACAACCAACTGTGGCTAGATCATCAACTGAAGCAGAATACATGTCCATTGCCTCATCCACATCAGAGCTTATTTGGTTGCAAAAAGCTCTATGTGAGTTGGGAATTCCTTTACATCAACCTCCACTTTTATGGTGTGGCAACCTTGGTGCTACCTACCTCTCAGCGAATCTTATTTATCATTCAAAGACCAAGCACATGGACATTGACTATCATTTTGTTAGAGACTGAGTAGTTGCAAATTCACTCAAAGTCTGCTTTATTAGCTCTCAAGATCAAATAGCTAATGTACTTACTAAACCCCTTGTTGCTTATAAGTTTTTACGATTTACATTGAGTCTCAATGTTGTAGATACACCCTTGAACTCGAGGGGGTGTATTAGAATAAATAACTTTGATTTACCGAAGTCTGAAATACATTCCAGTGTTGCACCGTAGAGGCACTATGTTGGTTGCTCCCTACAGTTCTTTGTAACAAACTTAGATTCTTTTTACTGTTTATATATACAGCCTTACAAGTGGAATACAAATGAGGAAATTCATTCTGCCTTTGTGCATTGTCTGTTGCTTATTTCTTTATTCCAACACCCACCTTTTAGTTCCACTCGGGATTTCCTTTGTGTTAGCTGATTTCGAAACAACTACTTAGTGATTATTTAGAGGTTTAGCCTCGTTTGATTACATAGATGAGATAATATGAGATGAGATGAAGTTAAAAATTAAATAAAATATTATAAGAATATAATTTTTTAATATAATTTTTATTTTGAGATTTGAAAAAATTGAATTGTTTATTATATTTTGTGTGAAAATTTGAAAAAATTGTAATGATTATATGAGATAAGATGAGATGAGATGGTTTGGTTTGTGTAACCAAACTAGGGTCCCATGGAGATACAATGCGTTTTGACTTGCCCACCTCTCGGTTGTTCTCGTGTGGGTGAATCCCGAGGTCGAGCCTTTAATGGGTCGTGACTCTTTCCTTGCTTGGCCAATAGGCTTAGGCCCAACAATAAAAAATAACTGGTGAGTTTAATGGGTGGCTACTGGAGAAGGGTCTAAAAGAGAAAATATTTCATAATATATTTCACAACAATATTTTAAGATGAGAATAATTTAAAAAAATTATGTTTTTTATAAGTTATTTTATAAAAAATACTTCTCATTTAAAATGAATTATATAAAATATTATAAAAAAAACTCATGAGTAAATCATTTTTCATAAGAAAATATGAAAAAGATCCAAGAGAAAAATGCATGCCATTTCATGACTTTTTGCTCTGACGGGACAGGGTGCCAAGTCCGAGGATGTTAAGGGGCTGGCCGCTGGAAGGGTATGATATGGCAAAGGGTGGTTCATTACTAACTATTGGGGATTCTTACTAGGTCATTTTTTTATATTATTTTTTTAATATTATTTTTTTTTAAAAATTTTATAATATTATTAAATAACACTTTCTTAATCATTAAATAAAAAAAATAAAAAAAATTGGAACAATATCTCCACGCGGGATACCTAGCTTTTTTCAAAAATATATTCTTCCCTGGCTGCCCTTGGCTGATCAGAAGCAAACTTGAACAGGCTGAACGGTCCAGCATTGTGCCCAGCTGGCCAATGCGATGTCATACAGACCAATGAGCTTGTCACACCTCAGCTTGGTTTCTGCCTTACCACGTAACTCCGGGAACTATCAGGATCTAAGGGTGCTGGACAAGCCACCTCAGTAACCATGCTACTCAAGTGCCACGTACCCATAGTTAGTCCCCCACAACACGACGCATTGACCCAACTCTATTCAGGCATTTCCTTCACAATCCCCTCGCAGAACCTCCCTAAACCTCCCTAAACCTCGTACTCCGTCCATCTAGCTGCCCCAAGGGCCAAACTAACACCACCT
>QEOT01004631.1:1315-23970 GCA_003123785.1 Pterocarya stenoptera
TATAATTTTTTTAAATTTCAACACAAAATATAATAAACAATTCAATCTTTTCAAATCTCAAAATAATAATAATATTAAAAAATAATATTTTAATAATATTTTATCATCTCAACTCAACTCAATTCAACTCAACTCAGTTTAACATCCAAACACAGCGGAATCTCCTTTCTCTAATTTTGTGTTTTAGCTTTTTTATAATTATTTGTTGGTTTCATTTTAAATTTTATTTATTCTTAAATTTTATTGTTCTTAACTATTTTTTTTTTTTTAGTTTTTTTTAATGTCTTTAATTTTTTTTATCCTCTTTAACTTTTCCAGATTTTCAAGATTTGTTTAAAATTATCTTTATTACTTTTAAGAAGGCGGCTAACATGATGTCGATAGAGATATTACACATGACCAACGTCTTTGAAATGTTGACACACTAACTCCGAGGCACGCGAAGCCGATCCAACGAGTGATTATGCAATCGGCCCAATTTTTCTTATCTACAAGGTCGTCTGTGATTAGATGAAAAGTCGTATATATTTTGTTCAAGAGAATTTTCGATTTTATGAGGGCCGGTATGTTGTAGCGTTAATTTGTGATAAAGAATTTAGTATTAAAATGAGTAAAAGACGAGGTTTGCATGATCAAGTTCGTCTTGAAGAATATATATAATAATCACTACAAGAAAATCGAGTTTTTGGGGCCATTTAATAGCGGCGAAAATACCATTTAAAACCAAAACAGATTCATTTTGGCTGTAAATAGTCATTTCGCTGGAATTAGCTGGCTGCAAATAAGCAGTTTTCTTGTAGTGAATAGTCTCCTTTCTCTAACCGCAAGCCTATCAATATGACAAAATTAAAGGCAATTAAGACAGCGGAAGATCATGAGACCAACAATATGAAATGTCTTTGGGCACAGCTGCATGGAATTTTCACTCTAGGAGAAAAATACGACTGTTAGTTTGGAGCTGTTCTCTCGATGACAAAAACGTGGTTTAATTTTCTTGCAATTAATAATATTACTACTGCACACAACAATTCAAAATGATCATTACGATTTTTGTGTTATATGTTGGAATTTATTTTTCATAACATGACAATCATTTCTAAAAATAATTGTGGGCTCAATTATTTTCTCGTCTTATTATATTTTATTCTCAGTGAAATATAAAATTTCCATATGATCATTCCAATAAAGCCTTAGAGCATTATCTTCTTCACTTTTTTGGAATCGGTGCATGCATCGCTCCTGGATGTAGATGGGAAAAAAACTCGTGGCATGAGAGTGATCACCGAGCTGGCCATGTCCAACCAGTTTCAATAAGATTAGAGCAGTACTTCTCAGCACCACACAATTAAAACACAGTGAAGGACCACACCAATACCTTGACATTTCTATATATCTTCAGAAAGCGATATCTCTTCGAATCAACTAAGAAAATATTGATATGGCCACCGGAGCGAGAAATCTATCATACAGGTACTGCATGTCTCGATCAGAAGTGTTTTGGGTCCAAATGGCCGGCTAACCCCCCCACCCCAAAAAAAAAAAAACAAAGGAAAAAGGCAATTCAACCAGTACTAGTTCTTCTCCCTATATATATAATATATAGCAGACGATGGATTATGTAGACACGATCACCACACAATCATTAATAGCTCTCTCTTGCTACGCTTTTATTAATTCCTTTCACAGGATTTCACTTGTTTTGTTATTACGTTCGATCTAATATTGTTACACAGTTGCTTTCTACTTACATCTGGAGAGACTAGTTAATGGAGAAAGCAAACCCCAACGTCTGTGACTCCGAGGCACGCGAAGCCGATCCAACGAGTGAAGGACCACACCATTAGAGCGGTACTAATTCTCAGCACCACACAATACCCGACATTTCTATATATATCTTCAGAAGGCGACCGAAAGCGATATCTCATCAAATCAACTAAGAAAATATTGATTACATATATATATATAGTATTTTTTATTAATAAATATTAATAAAGGACTCATTTGTTTTCAGAAAACATTTCATCTCAATTTCATTATTATATTTTTTCAAATTTCAATATAAAATAAAATAAATAATTCAACTTTTTCAAATCACAAAACAAAAATAATATTAAAAAATATTTTCTAACAATACTTTATTTAACTTTTTAATTTTAATCTCAACTCATCTCATCTCTTCTCTGAAAATAAACGAGGCCTAAAAGTCTCTTCTATATTTACAGATATCATCATAGTTGTAGTACACATTTTATGTTTTTCTTTCTTTTTTATGCCAATAAAAATTCATTCGAATGATTCATGATCAGCCGCAAAAATAAAGTTTGTATTGATCATGAAGTTCTAATTTTATGCCCATAGTAGTATAAAAATATTTAATAGTTATTTAAAGAAAGATAGACGAGACATGTAAATATTACAATCTTAATTTGATGTTGTAGGCTATATTTTTTGCTCTTGCTATTATTCACATTGATCCTAGCTAGCCTACTTGAAGCGTCTATTTCTCGTCAATTATAGAAACTTACGAAAAATTCATATTCATTTCTGTTTTATTTACAACAGAGGTATAAATTGCATACGTCACCAGCTCATCCCCGGCCCACTCTCTATATATGCTCATTGTATATAGATGATAAATAAAATAATTCAATAAATTTAAAAATATTAAAAAAATATATAATGTATAATATCTGCGAGGATGAAGAATAGATTTTTTCTCTTAAAACTTTAATAAATGCCTAAAAGTAGTGCTGGTCTCTACATCTCCCCCCAAATCATCTCTCTCTCTCTCTCTCTCTCTCCCTCTTGTCACTTTTCTGCGTTCTACGTGTGTGATAAAAGAAATGGCGAAATCACCTGAGGAAGAGCATCCGGAGAAGGCTTTTGGATGGGCAGCTAGAGATTCTTCTGGCCTCCTCTCGCCTTTCAAATTCTCCAGGAGGTCCTGATCATCTTTCTCTTAATTTTATATTTTGCATGTCCTCCAAATCTTGCTTGATTCGTTTTCCTTTCCCCTAAATTTTGATGCTCCAAAACTACAAAGAACTAGAAGAGGAAGTATTTATAGATTGTTATGCTATATATATAAACTTTCATTCGACTTTTTGTTCTTTCCTTTCTTGGTGTTTCCTTCTTAAAAGGGGAAAGTAGTACGTGCGAGTGTATGATAACATCTATAACTTTTTTAATTAGTTAATTTATTCTTGAGCCATGTTAATTTTTATAATGAAAATAAACTTAGTTATTTAAATTTAAAATGATTTAAGATGTCGTATCAGCTAGCTAGAAAATATAATTTAGTCTTTAGAATTTTAAGGATAATTAATGCGTAATCCACAGATCATTAAGGCCACCGAAAGCTGTCACCGATTTTTTTTTTTAATTTAGTAATTAAAGAAGTGTTTTTAAATAATATTGTGAATTTTTTTAAATGTTTAAAGATTTAAAAAAAATGTAAAAAAAAAAAAATACAAACAAAATTACTCTCTTCAGTAGCCTTGGACCTGGCAGGGTCCGAATTTTGAAGTACGAAAGGTATTTGGTATAACCTTTTTCAGCGAAAAAGCGAATACGTTATTGCTTATAGAAAATATTCATTACTTTATTAATATAGTTAAAACTTTGAAAATTTCTGAATATTGTTTTTTTTCCCATCTTTTTTTCCCAGGAGCTACCACCGGCTCTAAAACATTATTAAAAAAAACACTTCTTTAATCATAAAATAAAAAATATATATATATTAAAAATATTTCTTAATCATGAAGTAAAATAAAAAACTATTTTTTTATTTTAAAAAAGAATTTAAAAAAAATACACATGCTAGAGCCAGCGGTAGCTCCCATGAGTTACAACGGTGACTCTAACATTATTCTTTTCTGTTTTTTTATCACACATAAATTAATGGTTTGTGATGGTGTTTGCAGGGCAACCGGAGAGAAGGACATAAGATTGAAAGTTCTTTATTGCGGAGTATGCCACTCGGACCTCCACTTTGCCAAGAGCGAATTAGGGGGCTTTTCCATGATCTACCCACTAGTTCCTGGGTATATATCTTGTTTCTCAACATTGACTACAATTTTGTACTTTTTCGACCATCTATAATATTTTCCTCAGCTATATTGTCGATCCAGAAAAATAGTAGGGAAAGTAGTTTTTATTAATCGCATCCATGTTGATACTATAATTTTCTTGTGTAAAGAGATTTAGAAGCCATGGCATCGGAACTTGTTTTTGCAGGCACGAAATTGCCGGGGTAGTTACAGAAGTTGGGAGCAAGGTGAACAAAGTAAAAGTAGGAGATAAAGTAGGAGTGGCAGGCCAAGTTGGTGCGTGTCACTCCTGCGATGACTGTAATAGTGATCTTGAGGTTTACTGCTCCAAATCGATACTAACCTACGGTACCATTTACCACGATGGAACGGTAACGTATGGAGGCTACTCAGACACAATGGTAGCTGATGAGCGCTACGTTTTCCGGTTCCCCGAAAATCTACCGCTTGACGCTGGTGCTCCACTACTTTGTGCGGGAATCTCAGTTTATAGTCCCTTGAAATATTATGGTCTTGCAGAGGCAGGTAAGCATATTGGGGTTGTTGGCTTAGGTGGGCTCGGTCATGTTGCTGTTAAATTTGCCAAGGCTTTTGGAGCAAAAGTGGCAGTAATTAGTACCTCCCCTAGCAAGAAGGATGAAGCTTTGGAACATCTTGGTGCTGACTCATTTTTAGTTAGCCGTGACCAAGATGAAATGCAGGTGAGTGTTAGCGTTTAACTCTAATCCTTTACTTTGCAATATATTCTGTTTTTTATGCTCTTCATGTAACACCCCGTACCTAGATGGGTCGGAGAATTACCACTTGTCACTTACAAACTCGTCTCCCAAACCATCTAAAATCTCCAAAGATTTCATAAATAGCACACAATCTCATATTTTCTAAATAAACATAATATAAACTCCATAAGTCATCATTGCAAAATAACATAAACCAAGCGGGTCCACAATCTCCCAATAATCTCAATACAATAAACTGATATATCTTTAAGTCTCAAAAGATCCAAATAACATAAAAAACTTCAAATCCTCAAGTTAAACCCTTCTACTAACAATGGTACCCTTAGGTACTCGACCTTTAATTCATATCTAGTCAAACTCCAATTTCTATTCCTAATCCTCAGCTTGGTCATCAATATCATTGAAAAATATTATGAAGATAATAAGTAAGTTATCAACAACTCAGTAAGTAGAAACATATACTAGTATGTAAACATGAGCTTTTTTAGATAGTTCGGTATACAGAATCAAAATATTTCATTTTCATATGCACATCTCAAAACGTATTTTCAGAAAATTAGAGCGACTTTTCAATCTTTTCATATTTATAAGCTATTTTCATATTCAAAAACACTTTGGCATAACATAATTGGACATCTCCATCTTATCATATCATATCGTATCATAACATATCATATACCATGTTTAACCCCCGTGGTAGGTAGTATCATATTGTAAAACTTCACCTTTTTCAATCTCGGAGCCCCGAGTGTGCATAGAGGAAAGAACACATAAAAGACCACTTTGTTTCCAAAGTAGGTGCACTCATATCATATCATATCATGTTGGTACCAACCATATCATGTGAACCAATATTATCATATCAGAACCATATTCAAAATTAGAATCAGAACAGATAAGTATGTCAAACGTTTTTCATATCCATATCATATCAAACCACGTGCTAAATATATTCATATCATTTCCATTTGATAAAAATATATACAAATCATTTTCATATCACATGTACAAAAATTCACATATATCATATTCGCTCTTTTGCACATTTCAGAAACATGTAAAATATTGCTCATGTCTATACTATTCATGTCAAAGCATTTCCTTTCCCTTTCATACATATCTCATGAGTGAATACAAAACATATACTGAGGTTATTTTTCACATTTTTCTTTTTGAAACAACTTGCACATTTTTACAAACTAACCTCCATTTCTTTTTATGCAAATCTAGTATAGGAACCCCGCTTACCTGACTCTTGCAGTGTAATCTCTACATTTTGGGCTTGTAATAAAGTTGTGTCACAATAACCTATAACAAATAATATTTACTCACACATTAATACCTACACTCGTAATTAACTTAGTTAAGAACATTCCATCTTTGTAAGAGTAAGATAGACTAAGATTAAACTAGTTAAGTACATTAAACAGTCCACAAACAAACAATTCCAACGAGCAATCAGCACCTATTTCCTCTCAATGTGTAAAAGTAACTCGACTACTTCACATACTATGCTATCCCACCAATCATAAACAGCCTACAAGTCAAACCCAAAATTCCAACCGACTTACAATAGTTTCAGCACAATTAATTCAATACACTTCATTACTAAGTCATCCATATTAAATAAGAACCATCAGCTTGCAAAACAAACTCTAAAACGGTAAACGTGGACTCAAACCTTCAATATAACAATCCCAACATAGCAACCAAATAACTCCAAAAAGCCAACCAACACAACTCAAGCAGTCACAACAACTCCATTTATCATCACATCAACCCCTTTCAGCCACCACAACGCCAAACAACACCACCAAGGTTTCATATAAATCACTAATTCATTCATAAATACCATGGCAGCACAATATTCCATTCGACGTGAGTATAAGAAGTTCTATATAAACCAAAGCTTCAAAACTAGCATTTGTGATTACCTTGCACCATTACTGAAGCGACGATCTGTTGGTTTTGTGAAAAATATAACGCTGCCTAGGACTAGATTATTACCCTACGATTAATATACACCAACCCAAAAATAATCACATTCCAAAAATATTTTGATAGAATAATGGCTTATGGGAAACACAGAGAACGAAAGGAAGATGGGGTTATTGGCGTGGCTGCGTACGGTGCACCCACAGTTGAGTCTTCTACGACAAAAATCCGAGGGCTACCGAAACCAATCCACTGATATAGAGGGTTCAGTGAGGGAACTTGTGACAGGAAGAAAAATAAGTAAAAGAACTAAAGAGAGAAAAGAGAGAAATGAAGAGGGCTTACCGACATGAGGAGACTCTCAGCGACAAGTCTGAATTTTTCACCCAAAAATCGTAGCACCAAGAACTACTAGAAATCGCAGGAGAGTGAGAGAGAGTGGACATGGAAGGGAGAAAATTCAGAGTGTGTGTGAGGCGAGTGCGAAACAAAGAGAGGGTCTCACCTTCGTTCGACAGAGCTCGGCGTCCACAACTCGGCACTGAGGTTACTCCACTTTGCAGATGTGAGAGAACAAGAGAGACGAGAGAGAGAGAGAGAGCATCTGATGAGGTTGATCAGAGTGGGAAGTTCTCGACGGCATCACCTGAAAGTTTATAGCAAGAACGCAGGAGACAGAGAAAAAGAGAGGAATAGCGTCAACTTGAGAGAGAAACCGATTGTGAGGGAAATGAGATACGGTTGAGAGGAAAAGTTTTGGGAGAGAAGAAAACCGTCTGGCCAAAAAAAGGAAAATCTCACAAAACTCAAAACAGAAAGAGGGAAGATCGGAGGCGGAAGAAACTGAAAAGGGAACATACTTGGAAGAGAAAAGGGCGCCGTTACAGGGGTTTTCGGGACTGGGCTTCACTTGCCTGGGCCACGGGCCTGGGCTTCACACTTCATATACAATTTTGGAAAAAGACGCTCTCAACTTTGAACAGATCCCCTCGAGTTTGCATTTTGAACTCGAGTGTCTCAAATATAAAAGAGATAAACATATAAAATATCTCTTAAAGTATTTATTACTGTCTACATAGAATTTTTAGGCAATGATCAATAAATATTATAAACTCGCTGCATGTGTCCCTCGTTCTCCTCGTTGAGAGGATCTTGATCTATATATTTTTAATCCAACCTACAGAACCTGATATGAGGTACATTAAATTTGTGTAGGCTGCACAAGGCACATTGGATGGTATAATTGACACAGTATCTGCTGTTCATTCCCTTTTACCATTGATTGATCTTTTGAAGAACCACGGAAAGCTTGTTATGGTAGGTGTAACAGAGAAGCCACTTGATCTGCCTGTCTTTCCTCTCGTTGCAGGTATAACTTCGGCATAATATATTTCCTGCTTTATATGGTGGTATCACTTATTGATCATTTAATAACAGGAAGGAAGATGGTTGCGGGGAGTGGCGGCGGAGGATTGAAGGAGATGCAAGAGATGCTGGACTTTGCGGCAAAACACAACATCACGGCAGATGTTGAAGTTATTCCAATAGAGTATGTGAACACTGCATTCGAACGTCTTGCCAAGGGTGATGTTAGATACCGATTTGTCATTGACATTGGGAACTCCTTGGCTGCTACGAAGCCTTGAAAACTAGCTTGATGTCCAAAGTTTGTTGTATTGCTCCAATAATTTGTTTTATCGACTCTACATGAGCCCGCTCTTTGCTGATCTATTGTCCTTTTCTTGAATAAAAAGGTTTGAGTTTTTATGCTAAATTAAATACTTTTGAGGGGTTTAATCCTACATATACAATCATAACTATGTCGTGTTACTAGATTTAAATCAATATACTTGCCCAAAAGTTTTTTCACTTTGAAAGATCTGAAATTAGTAAATTAATAGGTACTCTAGTTTGCTAGCGCTTTGTTTGGTTACCAAACCAAACTCAACTCATGAATATCTCAACTCATCATTACAATTTTTTTTAATTTCTACAAAAAATATAATAAACAATTCAATTTTTTTAAATCTTAAAATAATAATAATATTAAATAATAATATTTTAATAATATTTTATCATCTCAACTCAACTCAGTTTAACATCCAAACGCAGCCGCCCATCTCCTTTCTCTAATTTTGTGTTTTATTTTTTTATATTTCTTTATAATTATTTGTTGGTTTCATTTTAAATTTTATTTATTCTTAAATTTTATTGTTTTTAACTATTTTTTTTTAGTTTTTTTTAATGTCTTTAATTTTTTTATCCTCTTTAACTTTTCCAGATTTTCAAGATATATTTGTTTAAAATTATCTTTATTACTTTTAAGAAGCCGGCTAACATGATGTCGATAGAGATATTACACATGACCAACGTCTTTGAAATGTTGACACACTAACTCGGAGGCACGCGAATCCGATCCAACGAGTGATTATGCAATTGGCCCAATTTTTCTTATCTACAAGGTCGTCTGTGATTAGATGAAAAGTCGTACATATTTTGTTCATGTATTTACAATGAGAGAATGTTCGATTTTGTGAGGGCCGGTATGTTGTTGCGTTAATTTGTGATAAAAAATTAAGTATTAAAATGAGTAAAAGATGCATGATCAAGTTCGTCTTGAAGAATATATATAATAAGGGCGCGGCTACTATGCCGTCCCAAATTGACCGCTGGGCGTTACCGCCTAGTGTAATTTTTTTTTCTTTTTTTTTTCATTTTACTTTTCACATTTTTTTAACATATTTAAATATATTTAAAAAATAAAAAAAATACATTAATACATTTAAAATCACTTCCTTAATCACTAAGTAAAAAAAAAAAAAAAAATTTTGACCGAGCGGTCAAATAGAGTGGGCAAATGGAGGAGGCAAAGTAGTGTTTCTCATATAATAATAGTCTCCTTTCTCTAACTGCAAGCCTATCAATATGACAAAATTAAAGGCAATTAAGACAGCGGAAGATCAGACCAACAATATGAAATGTCTTTGGGCACAGCTGCATGGAATTTTCACTCTAGGAGAAAAAGACGACTGTTAGTTGGGAGCTGTTCTCTCGATGTCAAAAACTTGGTTTAATTTTCTTGCAATTAATAATAATATTACTACTGCACACAACAATTCAAAATGATCATTACGATTTTTGTGTTATATGTTAGAATTTATTTTTCATAACATGACAATCATTTCTAAAAATATGATGCATATATGGGCCCAATTATTTTCTCGTCTTATTATATTTTATTATATATAATATATATATATATTCTCAGTGAAATATAAAATTTCCATATGATCATTCCAATAAAGCCTTAGAAGCCTTGTTTGTTTTCAAGACCAAAAACTAAAATTTTGAAAACTTTGAAAACCTCACATTCCATCATTACAACTTTTCCAAATCCACATACAAAATAAAATAAATAATTCAACTTTTTCAAATCTAAAAAAAAATATAAAATTAAAAAATATATTCTAATAATATTTTATTCAACTTTTCTCGTTTAATCTCATCTCATCTCATCTTATCTCTAAAAACAAACGAGGTTCTTCACCATTTTTGGAAACGGTGCATGCATCGCTCTGGGATGTAGATGGGAAAAAGCTCCGTGGCATGATAGTGATCACCGAGCTGGCCATGTCCAACCAGTTTCAATAAGATTAGAGGATTACTTCTTATTAAGGCATCTGCTCCTTCCCACTCTGCTGCAGCACTAAGCTCTGCTGCGCCACCATTCCAAACCACTTCAGAGCAATGCAGTAGCACTACATGTACTGCACAGCAACTCTACGATGACAGAGGAATGATTTGTAACAAACCGTACCTCTCATAGGACAGCTGTCATATTGTAAATGGAAAAGGAATAAAAGTTGTTACTTGTAGTTTTGCTATATATACTCTACTGTAGTTGAAGAAAATATAATGAGAAGCCGAGACCAATACCAGAATCTATATTGAGCATATTCACAAACATCTCTTCTTCATCTTCTCTTGTTCTCTTGTTTTATCATGGTATCCAGAGCCAGTGACTAACGTCTACAAGAATGGCAACTCAAAAAAAAAAAAACGCAACTCCAGAAAAAAAATTCCCACCCACCCCTCCTCATTTAATCCGCTACATAGCTTGTTAATATCAAACTCACTATTGAAAATTTCCTACTCTGGAAAGCACAGGTTGTACCCTTCTTAAAAGGCCATCAACTTTATGGTTATGTTGATGGCTCCATTCCCTCTCCAACAGCTTTTATTGGTGGAAACCCGAACCCTGAGCACACTAAATGGGTCTTGCAAGACCAGTTACTCATCTCTATTCTTAACTCTTCCCTTTCGGACTCAGTCCTTTCCCAGGTTCTAGATTGTACCACGTCCCATTAGGTATGGACTATACTCCAGAACTTATAATTCTCAGTCAAATCCAATGCCCATGTCTTTCACACCCAATACCAGCTTGCTACTATTCGCAAAGGATCTGAATCCATAACAGATTACTATAATAAAGCCAAATCCCTCTCCTCCTCATTAGGTGGTGCTGGCCATACACTTGGTAATCACGAATTTTTTGTTTACCTACTCGTTGGTCTTGGAACAAAATATGAGTCCTTGGTTACATCTTTAACCACTCGTCTAGACCCTCTTTCACCCCATCAAATTTACAGTTTCTTGCTCAACCATGAATCTCGCCTTGCTCATCAGACTCAAGCATTGCTTTCGGGTCCTCACTTTTCAGCTAATGCCACCACTTCAAAATTTTCTACAGGTACTTCATCCTCCTATAGGGGCTGCAATCCTTCGTTCCGTAGTGGCCAAAACCATTCTGCTGGTGGTCGTAACAATGCTGGGTCTTCTAACTATTTTCAGAGTCGACCAGATACGCGTCTCCATTGCCAAGTTTGTAACAAGGCAGGGCACACAGCCCTTACATGCTATTATCGGTTCGACCATGCATATCAGGCATCTGCTCCATCTTCTCTTACAACAAATTACACAGCACTGTCTTCTCATGTCTCAACGTCCAACTGGTTCCCTGATTCGACTGCAACCCAACATTTCACTGCAGATTTAGGCTCTCTGAATTTGGATTCCACATCATATCAGAGCTCCGATCAAGGGAGCATCGGGGATGACTCCACCTTACCCATCCAACACTCGGGTTCCGCTCAACTAAACTCTCCCACTAGCAAATTTCTCCTTCATAATCTACTTCATGTGCCTTCAATTGCTAGAAATTTACTCTTCGTTCGGCAGTTTTGCCTTGATAATCATGTGTACTTTAAATTTCACAGTCACTTTTTTCTTGTGAAGGATTTGGCTACCCAAGCGGTTCGACTCAAGGGACTCGTTGAAGACGAGCTCTATGTTCTGCCATCTACCCTCATCGCACCCTCACCATCATCTCCTTCTTCTCCGAAAGCCTTCTTGGGTTCACGTACATCTGCAACTCAGTGGCACGAAAGGCTTGGTCACCCTTCGGCCCGTGTCACTAATCTCACCATTCGACGGTTTAAGCTCCCTACCACATCCACCCGTGGGCCAACTTTTTGTCCAGGATGCACCACAATAAAGGCCCATGCGATCCCTCATCCGCTCTCTCCCACTGTCTCCTCTGAACCTTTTAAGTTACTGTTTGCAAATGTATGGGGCCCAGCCCCAGTTTTATCTAGGAATTCATATCGTTTTTATTTTTCTATCTTAGATGATCACTCCAAATATCTATGATTTTTCCCAATGCAATCTAAGTCCAATGTCTCTTCAATTATTCTTGCTTTCCTTCAATATGTGAGTAATGTTTTTTCTAAGAATGTTATCTCTAGTCAAACGGATTGGGGAGGAGAGTTTCGTCCTTTACGACCTATTTTTCAATCTCGAGGGATTATTTATTGTGTTACATGCCCTTACTCTCATCAACAAAATAGAAGCATTGAGAGACGCCACATTGTGGAGACCGATCTCTCTTTGCTCTCTCATGCATCCATACCACAAAAATTTTGGGCCGAAGCATTTCAAACGGCTACCTTTTTAATCAATCGCATGCCAACTCCTCTTCTCAACAACAAATCTCCCTTTGAAGTTTTTAATGGGCCATCCTCTGGATTACCTCTTTCTTCGAATTTTTGGATCTTCCTGTTGGCCCAACTTAAGACCTTTTAACAAACACAAACTTGACCCAAGATCCAAAATGTATGTCTTCATGGGCTACAGCCTAGATCACAAGGGCTATCTTTGTTATCACATTCCCTCTAATCGTACTTATATCTCAAGGGATGTTGTTTTTAATGAAGCCTGTTTTCCCTTTGCTTCTCCTTCCGAACCATCCATTTCGGTCTCCACTAGGCCCATCCTTTCACCGTTCCTCTCTTCTTCCCTCAATCCATCCTCTCAAGTGGACACCTTCCAATCTCAACCCATCGACTCTAGCTCCACTTCATCCACTCCCTCGGCCCAAAGCCCATCTCGACCCACTCTTACTTCATCTTCTCCCCCGAACCCTAGGTCTCATCCATCTTCTGCCGCCAACTCATATTCCTCACCTCCTAGCAGTCCCTCGCTCTCCTCTTCTCCTCCACCGATCTCTGCTCTTCTTCAATCTACTTTACCACCCCCACCTCACCCCATGGTCACTCGATCTCGCAACCTCATACACTGCCCCAAACAACGAATAGACGGTACAATTCCCTGGCCTCCACCCAGACCCTCTCTATCCCTCACGACCACTGTACCTTTCTCCTCTTCCTCAACTGTTTCCACTCGTGAAAAACCCTCCTCTTTCTCTGAAGCATCGAAATATCCGGAGTGGAGATCGGCTATACAGATCAAGTTCCATGTGGTGCTTCAAAATAAAACCTGGGACTTGGTCCCTTTCACTCCAAATCTCAACGTGTTAGGCTCCAAGTAGGTCTTGAAAACCAAAAGGCACGCTGATGGTACCTTGGAATGCCGTAAAGCACGGCTTGTTGCCAAGGGATTTCATCAGCATCCTGGAGTCGATTTCTCAAAGACCTTTAGCTCGGTGGTCAAACCCGTTACAATCCGTGTCCTTCTTGCTCTTACGGTCACGTCCAAATGGCCACTCCATCAGCTTGATGTGCAGAATGCCTTCTTACACGGGGACCTTGAGGAGGCTGTCTTCATGCAACAACCGCCGGGTTTCACCAATCCCGATCATCCTACACATGTCTGTAAGCTAAAAAAATCACTCTATGGTTTAAAACAGGCCCTTCGAGCCTAGTTTGCAAAGCTCACTGATAAACTGCTTCATTTAGGTTTTCATGCTTCTTGGTCAGATAATTCTTTATTCATATTGTACACTAACTCTGATTGCATCTACATTCTAATCTATGTTGATGACATAATTGTTACTGGATCTAGTTCCACACTTATCTTTGATTTCATTGTCTCTCTGAGTACCTATTTTCCTGTTAAAGACTTGGGTCAGTTGCACTATTTTTTGGGAGTCGAAGTTACTCGGGTTTCTACTGGTCTTTTCCTTTCACAGTCTAAATATATAGCTAATTTACTTTCTCGGACAAATATGCACAAATGCAAATCTGTTTCCACTCCAATGTCCACTACTGTGAAACTATCGGCCATTGATGGCTCCAGTTTTGAAGACCCCCAATTGTATCAAAGTGTTGTAGGGAGTCTTCAGTATTTAGCCTTTACACGTACAGACTTGTCCTATGCTGTTAACAAGGTCTGCCAGTACATGCACAACCTTAGAAATTCACACTGGCAGGCAGTAAAAAGGATCTTGCATTATCTGCAAAATACTCAACAATTAGGCTTATTTCTGTCTCAATCCTCTTCAGCTAAAATTTCTGCCTTCTCTGATGCTGACTGGGCCGGATGCCCAGATGATTGGAAGTCCACTGGGGCTTCTGTGTGTATCTTGGTGCTAATCTGGTTTCTTGAGGTTCAAAGAAACAAGCTACCATTGCTCTCTTGTCAACTGAGGCTGAGTAAGTAAATCAGTTGCTAACACAGCATGCTAGGTTATTTGGATTCAGTCCTTGTTAAAAGAACTTGGAATCTTTCTTTCTGATTCTCTTATTTTGTGGTGTGATAATTTAGGAGCAACATACTTGTCAGTGAACCCTGTACTTCATGCTCGTACCAAACATATCGAGCTCGACTATCATTTTGTTCGTGAGAGGGTTGCGGCAAAGACACTTCAAGTCTCTTTTCTGTCCAGCAAAGATCAACTGGCTGACATCCTAACTAAGCCTCTTTCTACCAACATATTTCAGCAGCTACGATCAAGCGTCACACTTGCTAATGTGTCGCTTGAATCGCGGGAGGGTATTAAGGCATCTGCTCCTTCCCACTCTGCTGCAGCACTAAGCTCTGCCGCCACCATTCCAGACCACTTCAGAGCAATGCAGTAGCACTACATGTACTGCATAGCAACTCTACGATGACAGAGGAATGATTTGTAACAAACCGTACCTCTCATAGAACAGCTGTCATATTGGAAATGGAAAAGGAATAAAAGTTGTTACTTGTAATTTTGCTATATATACTCTACTGTAGTTGAAGAAAATATAATGAGAAGCCGAGACCAATACCAGAATCTGTATTGAGCATATTCACAAACATCTCTTCTTCATCTTCTCTTGTTCTCTTGTTTTATCACTTCTCAGCACCACACAATTAAAATAAAGTGAAGCACCACACCACCAATACCTCGACATTTCTATATATCTTCAGAAAGCGATATCTCTTCAAATCAAGAAAGTATTGATATGGCCGCCGGAGCGAGAAATCTATCGTACAGGTACTGCATGTCTCGATCAGAAGTGTTTTGAGTCCAAATGGCTAACACCCCCCCCCCCCCCCCCCCCCCCCCCNACTTGTTTTATTATTGTACGTTCGATCTAATATTCTTACACAGTTGCTTTCTACTTGCATCTGAAGAGACTAGTTAATGGAGAAAGCACACCCCAAGAATGCCTACGGATGGGCAGCCAGGGATATTTCTGGGGTCCTCTCTCCCTTTAAATTCTCAAGAAGGTCCTCTCTCCAATTTTAGTTATATATTTATTTAACGTATCATGCTAACTTAACGTAATTACATATATATATAGTATTTGTCATTTAATAAATATTCTGTCTAGTCCAAGTCTGTTCTATATTCATGCACTTTAGAAGAACTAATTATATAACTAGAGCTCCTTAGAATTACATATAAAATGATTTAGTAATGTGATCGCATTTTACCAAACCCAAGATATCTTATATATTAATGTGTTAGGAAATATTTACAGATATCATCATCATAGTTGTACGTAGTACATGACATTTTATGTTTCTTTCATTAATCTTTTTCATGCCAATAAATATTCATTTGAATGATTCATCAGCCGCAAAAATAAAGTTTGAATTCATGAATTTCTAATTTTAATTTGATGTTGTCGATCTTTAGGCTATATTTATTGCTCCTGCTATTATTCAGTACAATATTGATCCTAGCGGCCTACTGGATGTGTCTATATATTTCTCTTCAATTATAGAAACTTATGAAAAATTCATGTTCATTTCTGTTTTCTTTACAACAGAGGAATAAATATGCTTTACAATTCCTCCTTTTTCTTCCTGCTTTTTCTTTGGAATTCGTAATTGGTCTACAATGGTCTGTCTACAGGGCAACTGGAGAAAAGGACGTAACGTTCAAATTAAGTTCTCTATTGTGGAGTATGTCACTCAGACCTTCACATGGTAAAGAACGACTGGGTTACGTCCACCTACCCGCTTGTGCCCGGGTATGTATCCCATAATTAAATCAATAAATCCTTACAATTCTGTATTATTATTAAAAGTAATATTATAATTATTCTTTATTCTTATTTTTATCATCTTTAGTTACAACAACATTTTTTTTATTACCAATTTTCTGGTGAAGAAAGAAAACATATATTACATGATTGAGTTATTATCACTTTTATTCGATTTCCAACTCAAACTACCAATTGTCAGATATGCATATATCTCTAAATCATCAGTACTTTTTTTAAATTTGCATAAAATCTTGGCTTAAATCTGTTCGAACTCTCATGAGATTATACAAAAGTTGCTTGCGGATGAATTATGATCACGATTAATACCTTTTGAACTCAAAATATCCCAGCAATGCTCGTGCCCTACTCTTACTTAGTTGTTGATAACTCACCCCTTATCTCCACAATATTTTTCATATGATTTGAATATTTCAGCTGAGGATCAATAATATGGAGCATGTGTGAGATGAGTTAAGAATAATGGATTAAGCATAGAAGGTTTATATGAGTATTGAGGATTTCTATTCAGTAAGCTTTTTGTTCTCTGATGATGTGATATGTTGGGAGGTTGATGTTTATATTAAGACTTTCACTACAATAGAAACGGGTTTTTCCCGCGATCGAGTTTGTCCATATTACCCGTATGGAATGCCAGAAATATCTTTTTCTGGCATTTTCTACTCGTGGCAGTTTCCTCAGGAAAAACTGGCCGAACATAGTGGTATTTCCTGCGATGTCATTTTCTATCCCAAAAAATATTATTTCCGGCATTACCAATTCCTCACATAAAGCATACTTGTCGCCGCAAATTTGTGGTTCATCAGTTCGGGACTTCGTCAGAAAAACTTTCTTGTGGTGACATCGAACTGTCGGAATTAAGTATTTCAAGCCATAGTGTAATGTCAGGAAAAAATATTACCAATGACACCTGTTCATCGCATATAGCTATTTCTGGCAACTTAGAGTTGCCAGAAATATATTTTTCTAGTTAAGATTTCTGTCCGTATGGCCTACGCCAGATTTAATGTTTTACTTTTTGCCATAAAATTGTACCCTCAGAAATAGTTTTTTCCAGCCGTTTGTATTGGCAACATATATGGTTTTGTGGCACATGCATATCCTTCAGAGTCATAAAACACCGATAAAGAGGCAAAACTAGAAATAATTATTTTGGACAGGAACATTTTTAGCCAGAAATGTACTAGATCAGATTTTGGACATGTTGAGCATACCGGAAATGGCCTACGTTTTTTTTCTTCCCAATTAATATCACGGCTAAAAATTCCTGCGATTTATATGCAAATTTTATACTGCATTAACCATAAAATCTGTCTTCAAAGTATACCTCATTCAAAATACAAATCATAAATCTATTTTTCTGATTTACATGACCACCATAAATCCAATATTAACAGTATAAATGTAACAATCAAAGTGAGTCCAGGAGCTGTACGTGTTTCAACATACTGGAAAATATATATATAATTGGGGGAGCACATCGTTTCAATGCATGTCACCAACATGCACATAATTACATAATACATCCATTCGTACAGTCTATTACAATATAACTAGCATGTTTTGTGTAGTTCATTCTACTTCCTTACATAAAGATCTTCCTAAACTGCATGCTGTGCATAGAGGCTTGGATTCAACTCGATTCTTTGTTCATCTGCTCTTCCTTATGAGATCTATAGTCCATATAATTGATAGCTGCAATGGAAGCAAAAAGATTGCCAAATCAGTTATGGCCAAACGCAAGGTCCCTAATTATTAAGGAAGAACCAGACCACTTGGCTACACTTGACCAAGCATTAATATTATCCACAGATAAACCAACAAGGGTGAAATAGACAAGATGATAAAACTAAACTTCAAAACAGAGGCATTGCTTGTAAAATCACAAACTTTGTAGAGCATATATAGTGGTGTTTGCTTATGAAAAATTCTGCATAAATGATTGAAAGTAAAATATAATTAAATTTTTCAGTATTAATGAAAAATCCAGCCTATTCCAGTTACCTAGAGGCAATTTAAAAGATTAACATCTAATACAAATCATTCACAATATTCACCCACCTAGACCAAAATCTCTACAATATTAGATCCTAGTTCTCACACTGTTCCTAGAGTTTATGAGAAGTCTATATATTGGCTTGAACACATATCTTTAACACTCTAATACTAGTTATCACTTTAGCATTTCAGTAGAGGGACCTCATTTAATGATGGGCACTGCCAAGAATATAATTTCCAGTCACAATTTATGAACTTTATTTATGAACTACAATTCATAAATCTATCAAATATCATGTTCTCATCTAACATGATGACTTCTAGAAAAGCAAATCTCCAAAATGACAGTTCAGGAAATTACTATAACAAAAAAATAAAAAAAGAAATAAAACTTTCTAGTGATTCTCATACCTGTGCCATGATGCTAACCCATTGATCCGTGCCTTTGTATATCCTATCTTTCAATGGGCCTACTATCAAAAGGATACATGCCCTTTCTTTGTCCTGGCTAGAGTTCACCCATTCCAAAGAAGTCCCCACAAAACAGCCCAAAATACATGCTAAACAAAAGGATGCATCCAGTTTTTTCTTTCTTTTTAACTCCAACATCTTCAAAAAATTCAAACAAAATAAAAAAACATCCCACATCCCTTAATGATTGGAGGAAGGCTATGCATCTCCCGGAGTCTCTCGTTGAGACTCCCTTTGTGACTCCAGTTCAGTAACACGACTATTTAGCCTGTCGAATTCATCAAAACAAGCTTGCATTTTAGTCACATCAACCATAAACGACTCAAGTTTCCTCTTGAAGCACTCTGCCTCAGCCTTATTCTTCTCATTCTCCTCCCTAAGTCGAATAAACTCCCTATTGGACAACAAGGATTCAGAGGGTTCAGGTATAACTAGGTGGCCTAACCCTCTAACATACCCTGATCTAGATCCCAATACCTCCTTGAACGCAGCATTTGCATTTGCATTATCATCCCCCGCATCTTCTTGTGGCATCTCATTCAACAGCTCCACCATCATATTCTAATTTAGAATTATAGGCATATCAGTTTAACACTTTAACCATGTGAAGTATCTATATATATGTCCAGCAAAAAGTAAACTGAAAAACTAAATTAACTCACGTAATTTCGCTCAGCCTCTTCAGTGACAAATCTCCCCGTCTTATTAGACCAATGCACTTCTTTGTAAAAGGCAACGTAATTCGGAGCTTGTTCCCGCTTCAATGAATTAACAAACCTTGTTAGTGCATTCTTCTATATGAGTGTTGATGACATGAAAAAACAAACTTTTAGCTAATGTTTATGCTTTTACCTTTTCCTCCATTAGCCTAACAAAAGACTTCCTCCCACCCGTGTGATTTATCCTTTGATTGGACCTATTCTGTTTGTTCCGCCTTGATAGGTTCTTACATTTAAACAGCCACCCATATTATTATTGTATAAAATGACAATAATGGTAATAACTAATTCAAACCAGCTATGGAACTTTAAAGGAAACTAGCTTAAGAAAACAAATGGTACCTTAAATTCTTCACTCCCCCATCGCTCACACAAACACTGCCAAACAGCCTTGTCCACCAACTTAGGCCCTCCAGATATTGCAGCTTCATGAGTATCATACTCCAGGTACTTGCAGTGCAGTAGGTAGTGATAATCATTATATTTCTGAGCAAGTGTCATCGCCACTGTTTCTCGATGGTTGCTCTTGGTCCAATCCAAGACAAAATCAGCCTATTAAAAACATTTACAGATTATAACTTTTAAGTTATGTACAGTTATAAAGCTTTAATAAATTTATAACTTTATTTGACACAATACTTACTCGGACACGATCCGTTAACTCATCCTTGTTCTGTTTATCAACACGACTCCAACTTGCTGGTCGCATGTCTGCATACGACTTCACAATCCAGGTCACGCGTGTTGAAAATATCGTTGCATTTTGACATGAGACTCCTCTTTGGCCATCCTTAATTTCCACTGCTATTTTGCCAAACTTTCTTATGCGATCAAAGTCTGTGCTTCTAGCTGGTCCTCGTCCACGTTTTTTCTCGGGCGGAGCTAGATAAGAACGAGCACACAATTATATTTAAGGTAATTTAATAACATGGATAGTAACTGCTGATTTAGATTAATATAACTAGCAAAGATAACTAAAATGTATGTCAAGCTGATGACACAAATTTACCTGCAGGGACATCAATGTTAGGAGCCTCATTAGTTGGAATTATCACCTCCTCAGGGATCTCACTCGGTCCTTCAGTTTCCGCATCTGAAAATGAAGGGATCTCATCTCTTAGAATGTTTGCTCGCATCTGTGTTTCTGCTCCTCTACCACGAGCTGCTCCTCGATTGCCAGCACGCCCACCCCGTAGATTCTTGGTTCCTCTCATAGGCTGCACCATTATATAACCAACAACACCCCAAGTTTGTAGTTATAGACAGGTAATGGAAAAATTAGTCAAGATGCTCAACTATAGGTGTTACCAACCACAAATCTATATGCATAGAGCTAGAGTGATAAACCAAGTGAGAAATTAGTCCACTTTACAAGTATGTATTAAATATATACTTATATCTGTTTAAGTATTAACAGATTTCAAAGTGCCTAATAATGTCTGAAAAATGAGCCAACACATCCCAGTTTTTACCCAACAAATTGATACCTACTTGAAATACCACTGCATAAATAGTTTCTCACATGTAACTGACAAATAATAAAAAAAAAAAAAAAGTAGTACTTTTGGTGGCCATGTTCCTGGCAGTTACTGCTCATAAAAGTGTGTATAATGGTCCATAATCATTAGCAAAGATGGTGACAAGTATATCTAAGATAATCCTTGAGAGAGCCCAGCTATTAAATGGAAGAAAATAAAACAGATTTCACATGCACATGAACCTACCATCGACACTTTAAGAGTGTTTAATAAAGTCATGACAAATTTTTACTATGTCGTAATTCCATCCCCAGATTTTTAAAAGCTGGACAGCTGTGGACATTTCGAACCCAACCATTTTATTTGAGACTTGTACTCATTTCAGTCCATTAATGGAGGACTTACCTGGGTTTCTTGATGTTCAGTCCATGGGATTCTTAGAGATCAAGTACATGATCGTGTGTAATACTAGTTGTATCCATAATAGAAAGAACAAAACTATACTAGTTGTATCCATGCTTTCAGTTAATGATGCTAATTAAAGGTCTCAAAAAATAATTTTTGAGTAACCACAACCACCAACTGTCATCAGTGACAAATATATTAACAGTGTCAATGGAAAAAAAGAAATCCTAAATCCTAGATGGTACTGGGCCAGGGATCATGTCACGTACAAATTTACCAAAATCTTTAGTTGTGCCAGAGTATTAAACCCTTTTTTTTAAGCATATGCAAGTGATCTTGTGTGTACTAATCACTTACTGTAGGACTGATTATATTCATAAAGAAAGTCAAAACACCAATATTTTTTTGAAGAAGGTTCATCATGTGAAAATTTTCTACATTAGCAGTACTATGTTGCATTTCGAACCCAACCATTTCATTTGAGAGTTTAACTCATGTCAGTCCATAATATTTGATTAACCCATTGTTGAGAAGAAAGGTTAAAGGTAATGGAGGACTTACCTGGGATTCTTGGTGTTCAGAAAATATCCTTCTTGGTGAAATTCTGGAATATGTCTCAGCTTGTGCTATTGTAGCTCTATTCAGCCCAAGATCTCTTCTTAATCCTCAGTTTTCTGAATTGCATAGTGAAACTGAATTCTCGAGAGTGAAGACATGTGGTGGAAGTAACCCCTGTCTGTAACCATCTATTCACTCTGAACCATTCAGCAACTGTACAGCAGCAGGTACATACCCATACCTCATACAGCTGTCTGAAGAGACTTCTCTTTGACAGTGGAGCCAAAATTTACAAATTTCCCACGTCTCAAATCTCTCTTACCGCGTGCACAGTCATGTGGATTCTTCTTTCAAAGACACGGATGGGTGGTTTTAAAGTACTTGGCAACATGATACTCGGGTCATTAGTCATGAATATACTTGATCAATATTCAATACTACTTGGGCAACTTATTTTGGGCCATTACTCATTAGTTTGGCCTTATTACAACTTTATGCAGTTGCCTCATTTTATAATATA
>QEOT01004631.1:26021-64455 GCA_003123785.1 Pterocarya stenoptera
TGAAACTCATCATGATGTTCTTCAAGTTAATATGCATAAATTGATGGTTTCCTGAATATTTCCAGCAACTAGAGCAATTATTGCACTTTCCACTAGTTCTCAGTTTTGGTTTTTTTTTTGTAGCATATATAAGTTATTAGGTCCTAGTTTCATTTGGCTTCCCCTAATTTTCCTACTTCAATTCACATATTAGAAATACACAGATGTCGCCACTTGAAATATTATTTCACACACATCATATCTTTTTTTTTCACCATTTGACAAGGACTATCTATTTTTTCCTTTCACATTATGTCTAAATAGTTTAGAGTTTTTAAGTGCCATCACCTGTTCAGGTCCACAACAAATATGTATTTCTAATAACTAGGGGTGTAACCGGTCCGGTCCGGTCCGGTTTTGGACAAAATCTTGGACCGAACCGGTATGACCAGTTTTGTATTTTTCAAAACCGATTACGCACCGGTTACCCTCCTAAACCGGTACTTCCGGTTTTACCCGTTTCCGGTCCGGTCCGGTCCGGTTTTTCGATTTTTTTAAAATATAAGTTTGACATTTTGTCATTAAAAATATGTTTTAAAAAAAATTGTTTTAAAAAAATCTGTTATACTTTTATTAATCTATATTAGACTATTAATATAACTATAACTATAGTCTATATTAGACTATTAGTACAAGTTATAAATTTATATATTAGTATAGCTATATATTAGTATATATTAGTATTAGTGATAAACTCTATATTAGTATAGCTATATAATACATAATCAATTACATTTTCATTTTTAAGATTAAACTTTTATTTTATAATAACATTATCTTATATATAATTATATTAATAGTATATGATCAAACAAATTACAAATGTTCATATTTAAGATTAACATTTTATATATAATTATATTAATAGCATATTTCATAGATGATATATAATTATATTATATTATATATATAAAAATTTCACATATAAATTATAATTATACATTATATATAAAACTTACATATTAATATATATATAAAATATTTTGTATAATTTTAATTTTGTATAAAACTTATTTTATAAAATATTATTTTATATATATATTTTTCAACCGGTTCGGTCCGGTCCAAAAAATCCTAAAACCGGAACCGGACCGGTTCCAACCGGTTTATGAATTATAAGAACCGGTTCCGGACCGGACCGATTCAAAACCGGTAAAACCGGTCCGGTTCGGACCGGTTTACCGGTTTTCCGGTTTAAACTTACACCCCTCCTAATAACCATGTGAACCTAATGTATTCAAACATATGATATCATCCCATTTTCACACATTTTCTGGTATGTACCTAACAAGCAAACCATCATTCAGCAAAGCTTGTTCTATAATAAAAGTATAGCAACTACAAATCATTATATATTTCCACATCAACTGCGATATTTGAACAAAGTATCTGTCTTTAGTGAAACTCTGTTTCTGAACTCGAATCAAAATCTTCCTCATCACCATCGTTATGGTCAGAAGTGGGATCATCATCAGAAGTCTCAACGTCCACCTCATCGTCAATAAAAGTATGGTCGATATCAGTCCCAACATCACCGTGTACCGCAGTTAAGTCATTAACTGGAACTGGTTCCTCATCCTCTCGATGCAATTGGTTGACCAAACCACTATCACTATGATTGACTGCACCATAATCATTGGTAGCATCTTCCTCTTGATATGCCTCACCATCAGAGGAGTTCTCACCATCGTCTAGGGCCGTTGGTAAGGATGGAATGTCGTACACATTCCTGTTGGTTATCTTTTCTACCACTTTCCAATTTCCAACCATACTTGGGTCTTTTAAGTAAAAAACTTGTGAGCACTGACAAGCAAGGGCGAAAGGCTCATCCTGATACCATTTTCTAGATGTATTCACACTTGTAACATGCTCACCCACACGTATGCCTCGCCTAGGATCACCAACGTCCCACCAATCACATTTAAACAAGTATACAAGATGCCGACCCATGTACCGTAATTCCAATATATCTGTTAACACACCATAGAAATCAACTGAGTTCGACTGATGTACTCCTGAAACGACGACTCCACTATTTTGTGTGCGTCGGTGTTGCTCACGGTCCTTTGTGTGAAACCGTATTCCATTCATTATACATCCACTGTATGACCCAACCCAAGGATCTGGTCCGCATGCCAGAGCATAAACTTCATCTGTAACTTCACTCGAGTTTGAGTTGCGCAATTCTCGAATCTGTAACTTTCATTGAACACCAATCGTAAGAGTCTAACGTGAAGGAATGAATATTTACTATGTCGAAAGTAAAGTGTGACCACATAGGTCATATAAACCATGACTTACATGGTTCTTGAACCATTTGGGAAATTCTGTTTGGTGCCTACAGTCAATGTTGTTAGTGTCCTCCTCTTTAATCTTGTTATAATGCTGTCTACAAATAGAGACAAGTCAAATAGTAGAATTTTAGGTTCAAACAAATATACAAGATGAAGGTTGAGTATGAAGGGATAGTTTGAAGTACTATAGGACTTACTCTATGTACTGTTCAATCTCTAGACAGTTGTTGAGCACGTACCACTCGGCTTTTGCTAAAAGTGGGCCATCCAACCTTTTAGCGGAGGAAGAACCCATCGGCCGAACCTTTTGGGAGAAAACCATCATACCTCCTTCTTGATGGGCTTGACCGACATCCACATTTCGTTCCTCTCTATTAAAAGCTGTCTCCATGTCATGGAGATAAGTTGAACAAAATGTAAGGCACTCCACATGAACGTAGGCCTCGGCAATTGAGCCTTCTGGACGGGCCTTATTTTTGACATAGCACTTGAACTTTCCCAAATACCTTTCAAAAGGATACATCCACCTATATTGCACAGGTCCCGCAAGCAAGACATCGTGTGGCAAATGGATGGCGAGATGCACCATTATATCAAAAAATATGGGTGGAAATATCATTTCCAGTTTACAAAGAAGAATAGAGATGTCACTTTGTAGCCTCTGTATGACATCAATGCATAGTGCCCGTCTACACAATTTTTTGAAGAAGGTACTTAACTCAGTCAAAGCTTCGCGAACATCACTCGTAAAGTATCCACCAATCACAACTGGAAGCAATGTTTGCATGAAAACATGACAATCATGACTCTTTATGCCTAGGATCTTTGATTCACTAACATTAACACATGGGGCAATGTTTGAGGAAAAACCATCAGGGAACTTTACATTTGCCAACCACTCGCAGAAAGATCTCTTCTCCAGTTTATTTAACTGGTAACATGCCAACCTCATGGTATAACGATCACCATTCTGCTGTAAGTGTAATTCTTTCCGTATGCCAAGGTTGGCTAAATCCCTTCGTGCATTGGCGGAGTCTTTGCTTTTTCCATCAATATTCATCAAAGTGCCTAATATGCTATCGCATATGTTCTTCTCAATATGCATGACGTCGAGGTTATGCCTCAAACCCAATGAAGACCAATAAGGTAGTTCAAAAAATATACTTCTTTTCGTCCAATTCAACTGAGTGGCTGTGCGTTTCCTCTTTTTTGTAGTTTTCCCAAACTGTACACCTGTCACTTCATTCAACTGTTCGAAGATAACGTCTCCAGACAAATGTGTAGGTTGAGGCCGATGATCTGTATTACCATTAAAATCAGCCTTTTTAGATCTCCACCTATGCCCTGCCGACAACCACCGACGATGTCCCATGTAACAATGCTTTCGCCCATGGACCAACCATAATGAATCTGTCTCACCATTGCATGTTGGACATGCCAACTTCCCCTTTGTGCTCCACCCAGAAAGATTAGCATATGCTGGAAAGTCATTAATGGTCCATAGTAATGTGGCATGTAAGCGAAACCTAGATGAGGTAGAGGCATCGTATGTACTAATTCCATCTTCCCACAAGTATTTCAATTCATCAATTAAAGGGTGTAGATAGATGTCAATATCATTACAAGGAGCTTTTGGGCCAGGGATTAGCAAAGATAACATGAGGTATGGATCTTTCATGCATAGCCAAGGGGGCAAGTTATAAGGTACGAGTATCACTGGCCAGATACTATATGGTTTAGCTATATTGTTGAATGGGTTAAAACTATCACTAGCTAAACCAAGTCTCACATTACGAGAATCTGCGGCAAATGTAGGAAACTGTAGATCAAAATCTTGCTAGACCTTCGAATCTGCAGGATGCCTCATGACATTAGCATCGTTGACCCGTTCACACGCATGCCACCTCATAGCCACGACAGTCTTACTTGATACAAATAGTCTTTGCAGCCTTGGGATCAAAGGAAAATACCTCAAGACTTTGTGTGGAATTTTCTTTGCCTTATTAGTGCTTAACACCCACCTCGGAGTGTTGCATTTAGGGCACTTCTCCTTATCGGAATGTTCCTTCCAAAAAATAACACAATCATTCAAGCAAGCATCTATCTTGGTGTAATTAAAGCCGAGGCCACGTTCCAAGCGGCATGCCTCATTATATGAGTCAGGGAGAAGAGCATTAGGAAATGCATCTTTCAACAACTTTATAACCATGTTAAAGGATTTAACACTCCAACCACCAACTGTCTTGATATGAAGCAACTTCACGATAAATGATAGCTTTGAAAACTTTAGGCACGATGGATAGAGTGTACGACGTGCATCTTCTAACAACTCAGCAAAGTTGGCACCAGGACCCCCTTTTGTTACACCATGATCAAAGCTTTGAGAGCCGTATGAGTGGTCCATAGAGGCTCCAGCCTGAATGTCGTCCAGCATCTCATCCATATCATCAATGTAGCCATCATTCAAGCTTGCCTTATCACCAGAATCTGACGAACTAACATCCAATACTTCTTCCTCACCGTGGAATGTCCAGGCCTTATAAGAAGGATCAATCCCTATGATAAACAAATGATCCTCAACCACATTTATAGGCTGGAAGAACATATTACGGCACCTACGACACGGACACCTAATGTCAACCCCTCCAGGTGCATGTTCCCGAGCCATAGCGATGAAATGGTTAACCCCCGATGCATATTTGTTAGACACAAATCTATCTTCTATATCCATCCACGTCTTGTCCATCTATATATAATGCCACAAATGAAATTCATTAACAATATATCTATTGACGAATATACTAAGTTTCCAAGAATTAGCAAAAAAACGAAACGCAAATGAAAATATATCTATAAAGTTGTTTTTCTGGTTGCTTAGGCCTATATCTATTTAATGAAAACAAACCATCATGGATAACTCAGAAATATCATTGTAACAATGCTTGAAAATGAACATAGTGTACAGTATATTATTGTATGATTATATGGCAATGGCCTAGCCATAGCCAAGGATAAAGTTAGGATAGAATTTTAGCTAATGACTATACCATCAACTCATAGCATGGTGAGTCCATATTGGACTAGCCATCTTAAGGATCCCAATAAAATTTAACTATTATATAGTATAATAATAGTTAAATTAGATATGCTTAGAATATCACTTTCTCTTTTAGACAAGATGGCTGTTCGGTATTAAATCAACTATTGATATTATAGCATGGGCATTGTTTTGTCAGTGAAATCTAATACTTTTTGCTTAGAGAGATTCTGATCTAAGCAAAAGAGTTGTTCACAGCTGGTAGATATCATAAAAGGGTTTGATAAGCAAATTAATTATTTTGTTTGCAATATTCTAATTTACTACTTGGGCAGCTAATAAACCGGGTAGTCTTTGGTACATTATATAAATAAGTGTAGTCGATTAAGCCAGATTTATTAGCACATTATTCCCCGCAGTTATATCGCTGGCCTATGCCCAAAAGAAAGGAGGGACAGCTGACACCTATGTGGTAGATTCTATGTTTGAACAATCAAAAATAAATTTGAGTAAAGTTTACAGTCAAAGTGCAACCCTCTGATTGATCAACATACGAGTGGCCTATTTTTTTTTATTAGCCTATTAAAATTCTGGTTTTTGAAACCAGAATAAATATACAAAGATCGAAATTGATGGCCAGAAGATTTAATCAGAATCAGTTGCTCTTGTACTGTACAGAGCAGAGATGAAGGGATATTCATTTTCTGTACCTAGTTTTTGTACCTCCTGACAATACCCTATCATTTTGCTATGACATTTTAGGGGGGAATTATGATCCCTAGATATATTTCGTACTAAAAGTCATCAACATGATTTACATGCATGAGAAAGTAAATCGGAATGGATCCTGCTGATTAAAGTACTTAGCATGCCAAGTGCTGCTAGCAATTAAGCAGTGCTGCGTGCTTGTGCTTGCGCATGCAGTACTGCACGCTAGCTTAGTTAATGGAAAAGCCAAAACATCATCATGTCGTTTGTGATACGGGAAGAACTATTTGCACTTCGCACATATGATTCATAATGATTTGAGTTTCAAAGCTTCGGACTATCAATTATATATCTGATCTGTCGAGTTTGGAAGAGAGTGAGTTATTAATTAGTTTTGTTGATTTACTTTTTATTCAAACATGATATGCATATATAGGCCGTGGAGTACTAGAATTTTTCATAAATTAAGTTATATTATATGTTCACAAAGAGTTTATTTATTTTATGAACGAGATCGAACTTGTTCACGAGCTACTTGATTTTTTAAAAATAAAATTATTATTGTATCTTACAGCTTTAATAAAATCTTAATGTGAATTCATTTGTGAATTTCTGTAAATATCTTTATACATAGTCACAATTTCTGTAAATGTACAAACCTAGGCATGTGATTAATCATGTTATAGGTATTATTCACAGTTATAAAGCAGTGAAAGTAAAGAATCAGGTGTAGCTTTATCGCTCATTTTGGTTGAAAACCACTCCCAGAGACAAGTCTGAAGCTTAATACTGATGGAGCANATAATGCTTACAGGTTGCGCCTTCCCAATCACTTGAAGACTTCTGATGTCTTTAATGTGAAGCACCTAAGTCCTTGTTTTGTGGATTCTGATGACACTACTCTGAACTCGAGGACGAGTTCTTTCCAACCTGGGGTGACTGATGCAGGGGGATCCGAGACAGATGATGCTGGGCTGTCAGATTGCACCTTGATGGCGCTGAGATACCATGAGTTGGCAGATCAGCGCAAAGGCAGGAATTGATTGTGATATGTTCCTCATTGGGGCCGTTTTGAGTGTGTTTCAGTCTTTCGGCCATAACTTTGGCTACGGGTATCGGAATCGCACATAAGACCCCAATTCGGAAATCTCCTTTCGACGCGCACGCTGTCCACATGAGCATAGCTCCATGTGCCTTTTTTTCTACCTCAAATTCTGCTGTTTTCCCCTCCGACTCACTATTTTTAGTTATTTTTTACTATTTATGGGAATTTTTCGCTTGTCAATTAGGAAGTCGTTTTAAATCCGATTTGGGCCGGATTTTTTGCAGATTGCTTATTTTATTTTGAGTTTCAATTTAGAGTGATTTCTGAGATTTTGCTATTTTTGGCAAAATTCGGATAAACACGATTTTTGGCTATAACAGTCCGGCTTGTGGACTGATTTCGGGATTTTGGTTGGATTTTATAATATTCCGTTAAACCCTAGAGACTTTTCTCTCTGGTTTTGGGCAAATTTTCTCCTGTGAATCATCTGTTGGAACTAGCCTACAGGATAATCGCTATCCTGTCCGGCGTCAGTTGGCATCAGAGCTTCAACATCTAGCTCCTATATATAAGACCGTGCTCAAGCATATATAAAAATAATAGTCTTTGACTAATGAATGCGACCCATTTCGGAAGCATGCAATCTATATAATTTGTAGTTTCCTAGGCAGTTACGGAAGCTCCATTTACATAGAAAATTGTCAAGAAGTTAGGTTTCCCCTGCCTGTAAAAATTCCAGCAAACAGCAATTTGGCTAGCTAGCTTCTTGTCCTGAAATTCTACAACACAAAACTGACCAAGCCCATTTGAATTTTCCAGAAAATTGACTTTGATCCCTTTTTGTTAACTCTCACCATAGGATACATGGCTGAGGACTCTCTGTGATTGACTGTAATATTACATATATAAGATCATCTATAATTTAGTGAATTTAGAACTTTTCTGGCGTCAAGTAAAGCAGTACTTTGAAATATTATGCATGCACAGACTAATTAACTCGATGCATGCATGCACGCATGTTTCAAAATCTGAATATCGATCAAATAATCTTTTTCGGAGTTTTCAAAGTCGATGTTTAACCTAAGGTCCTAATTAATTAATGAAAATAAAAATAAGGACGTTGAAGACGTATCATGTAGGAATGTATATACATGTAGCACAGGTGCTTAATATTAAGGAAGAATCCCTAATTGCATAATTTTTTTTTTCCCTCATTAATTATCACCCTTTTTTAAAATTATAATACTTGATCACCAAACTAGTACTATATATAGCTCTCGATTTGCACCAAACATGGCAACATGATCCTCCGTTTTACTCTTGTATATATAGACGTTAACGACGGAGGCCTAGGCTTTTCAAATGAATTAACTACCTAAAGTACCTAATAAATTACTCAAAAGGTTAAAAGTATGTAACCAATACAAACAGTAAAAACATGTAATTATGATTAATAACTAACCAAATAATAATTATAATAAATAGAAAATGATATGACAAAACCAGAAAAATTTTGTCCTTATTAATTAGGATTGGGGTAGTATGAAATATAATTCTAAAAGAATAGTATTAATTTGAGAATTCAAAGTGAAATTCATAACCTTGATACCGACTTTCAATTATTCCTAATTTCATAAACATGGAAGTGATGGAGATCAATATTTGAACTAATCAACATGCCCAAAAGAGAAGCAACAAGTAACATCAATCACTATTTTTAGAAAGTAAACCTTATATATGGAAATATTACTTGCGAATCTTATGGAAATATACACGAACAAGGAAAAAACAGTCTTGAAAATGGGCTTCCAACCACCCCTTAATGATGTCCAAACCGCATGCATATACCGCGGCCGAATAGTATTATTATCTTGAAAATAGGTGCCCCAAATAATTAGATAAGAAAACAAAATGCTTGAAGTCACAGCAAACTATTCTAATTTTATTGAGTATTCAATATTGTCCATGAAATTCACTTGGGCAACTATAAATGATGTGAGACTCACTTTATATGTCTGTTTCTCTCACTCTAGATCCTAGAGTTCATATAAGAATTCTAGCGGATTCAAATTCAAGATGTAGTATGAAACTTCAAAGTATAACTTTTAGTCAAGAAAAACCCATTCTAACAGATCAGATATACACTCATAGACTTGATCAAACATTTGTTCCATCCTATACAACCTTTCAAATGGACATAAACTGCCAAGAAAAAAATGCACCTCTGTTCCTCTGACTTGGTAATTTTCCCCAAGTACACAAATGTCTCATACATGCAGTTAAATTGAAAATACAAACAACTCACAATAATGATTTAATTATTTGAAATAAGCACATTCAAATGAAGTTGAGACTCAACCATGTCGCCCCACTAAATTTCAGTCAACCAACATCAAATTATAAAACATATTATAGTCGTTCATCATTAATAACAGATTGAATGAACTATCTACAAAGGAAGTAAACTAGGAAAAAAAAACAAACTTTAAGCATAAATGATTGGACTTACCTTGCTGGATTCGGCCCAGATCCCTACGGTGTTCAATATTCCCAATCGATATCAAGCACCAGTTATGGCCGAGAATCGCAACTCGCAAGCTCCAAAATGGATAAATTCGTCATCAACCACGGATCTAATGTGTGTGGATGGCCGGAGTTGTGGAAATTACTGTCAATTTCAAAAAAGAAACAGAGTCGACTAGTTAGAGTTTGGGACCTGGATTTCGGCGCAGATGGTGTCTTCAAAATGGGTGAGAGGATTTAATCGGTCTAGAATTTTGAACATACCAGAAATCTTGCGACGTCGTGGTGGCTGTTGCGAGAAGGTGGTGGTCAACGGAGGTCCTCGACTGGTTAGGGCATGGGTTTTCAAGTTCATCGCAGGAGCTATTTCTTTCGCGGGAAGGGGAACGAGACAGAGGGAGGGGAAAGGGAAATACATCACGTGGGAGACTTTTAAGGGTTAAGGTTTATTGCAGCGACAATAGTCGCCCCAATAAACCTGATGAAATGTAATTTTTTTTGCGTCTAACCATTATTGCCGCAATATACTAAAAGTCGCCGTAATATATTAAATCCTTCGATAGCTTTTGCGGCCACACTATAACTCGCCGGAAATAGTGATTATTTTTGCCGAACTACTGATATGTCGCAAACTAGTTGTCTCAAATGAACAAAATGGTTTTTTGCCGCTAGATTGGTGTCCCCGGAAATAAAAGTGGCCGCAAAAATCACTTTTTGTTGTAGTGTTTGTATTGTCTTAGAATAATTATATTGGAGTAATTGATGTGAATTAATGAGTATTTTGAGTGATAGAAAAAAAAATGAAATATGTACCGTTGGAAAATGATTTTTATGTGACATGAGTTAACTCTCCGGACCGACAGGGACAGAGCGTTACACACCATGCCTTTTGCTCAGGGGGAGTCACATTGTTCACTGGCCTGTCATGTGGGTGGGCTAAGTGACCATCTTACTGGTTGCACGGCCTACTTCATTGCTAGCCCATGACATGCACAATGCTCTCCACATTTTTTGTTTGGGGTGAGCTTTAGTGCTCACCCCTATTGCGAGCAAGCTGAGTGCCAGCCTTATTCATGCACGAGGCCAAGCTTTGATGCTAGCTCACCCTTGCATGTTGGGTGTATGGGCGTTCATCATTGTGTGTGCAGGGTATTCTCCGACGCTCGCCATAACTGTTCATGCACTTTCCGGCGAAGGGAGAATGGTAATGGTATGGCCAGATGACTATCTCCTTTCTCGCCTACTGTTTGAACTCCTATAAAACAAGAAAATCCTCACCAAACTCTGCCTGGTCCGAAGGACTAGGGAAACTTTGATGATTAAATTAGTCACTTTTTCCTTATGCTCTCTTGTGAAACTCAAGAGAAAGAGAGACAGTGAGAGTATTTTATTTTCTTTTTCAGTTCCCTCTTGATCTTACGGAGTGGCCTTTTATGGTATTTTCAGAGCCCATAGATGCTTGTCATGTGTCAACTTTGGATCGGTTGGATAGTTGAGTGTGCGCGGCTATTTTATGGCAATTATTCACCATGTAGCGGGACTCTTTGAGTGGGCCCACTAGCTATTTTAATCTTATCCCTCGACAACATTGAAAAATAAATTTATGTATTCTCATTAGTTTCAATTAACGAGTAATGCTTACTGCCCAGCCACACAGGATATAGTTAATTGTATCTATCAAAAAAAAAAAAAAAAAGGATATAGTTAATTGTAGAAAGAAAATGGCCTTGAGCCCTAGGTTTGAGATTCTCCTTGAACGGAGGGCTCCCATCTCCTTTCTCTAATTTTCTGTTTTAGTTTTTTATATTTGTTTTATAATTATTTGTTGGTTTCATTTTAAATTTTATTTATTCTAAAATTTTATTGTTTTTAACTATTTTTTTTAGTTTTTTTTAATGTTTTTAATTTTTTTATCCTCTTTAACTTTTCCAGATTTTCAAGATTTGTTTGAAAATTATCTTTATGAGCTTATAACCAGCGCAATGTGTGGATTGTTGTATATGTTGTATATGAGAGAGAGAGATTTAGAGAGAGACTGGATTTTATAGTGAAGAAATTCGAAATGGTTTATAAAGCGATTTATTTGACGAAGCAATATAAAAGTTGAAATAGTACCTTTGGGTGGAGACTTGAATCGGTTTATATCTTTATATGTAAAAAAATAAATGAAACTTAAAAGTTACTACAATTCATTAATGAAATATTACTTTTAAAAAGATTACCGTTCCATAAATATAACACTTCAAGTTTAATAAGTAGAATGCCACATCGGAGTCATATAACTCCGCTTAAAATACAAAACAATATAAATGTTTAATTAATGCTTTTGTGTGGAGTCTTGAATCGATTTATATTTTTATATGTAAAAGAAGAAATGAAACTTAAAAGTTATAATGATTCATAATGAAACATTATTTTTAAAAGATTTATCGCCTCATAAACATGACACTTCAAATTTAATGGATAAAATGCACCTACTTTTATAGATAGATTAATGCGCCTGCATTTATATACAATAATAGATTACTTTTAAGATCAAGGCGGCTAACATGATGTTGATAGAGATATTACACATGACCAACGTCTTTGAAATGTTGACACACTGACTCCGAGGCACGCGAAGCCGATCCAACGAGTCATGATTTTGCAATTGACCCAATTTTTCTTATCCAACTTTTAAGAAGGCGGCTAACATGATGTCGATAGAGATATTACACATGACTTACACATGGCCATTAACGTCTTTGAAATGTTGATACACCGACTCCGAGGCACGCGAAGCCGATCCAACGAGTGATTTTGCAATTGACCCAATCATTACAATAAAAACGGTCTTTTCGGATCAATTTATCGCGACCAAAAAACTATTCCCAATCAATTTTGATTGCGAATAATATTTTGGTCGCGATAAATTGGTCACAAAAAGCCGTTTTTGTTGTAGTGAATTTTTCTTATCCACAAGGTCTGTGATTAGATGAAAACTCGTATGTTCGTGTATTGAGAGAATTTTCGATTTTGTGAGGGCCGGTATGTTGTAGCGTTAATTTGTGATAAAGAATTAAGTATTAAAATTAGTAAAAGATACATGATCAAGTTCGTCTTGAAGAATATATATAATAATAGTCTCCTTTCTCTAACCGCAAGCCTATCAATATGACAAAATTAAAGGCAATTAAGACAGCGGAAGATCAGACCAACAATATGAAATGTCTTTGGGCACAGCTGCATGGAATTTTCACTCTAGGAGAAAAATACGACTGTAGTTGGGAGCTGTTCTCTCGATGACAAAAACTTGGTTTAATTTTCTTGCAATTAATAATGTTACTACTGCACGCCACAATTCAAAATGATCATTACGATTTTTGTGTTATATGTTGGAATTTATTTTTCATAACATGACAATCATTTCTAAAAATATGTTGCATATATGGGCCCAATTATTTTCTCGTCTTATTATATTTTATTGTTATATATTCTCAGTGAAATATAAAATTTCCATATGATCATTCCAATAAAGCCTTAGAACATTATCTTCTTCACCATTTTTGGAAACGGTGCATGCATCGCTCCTGGATGTAGATGGGAAAAAAACTCGTGGCATGAGAGTGATCACCGAGCTGGCCATGTCCAACCAGTTTCAATAAGATTAGAGCAGTACTTCTCAGCACCACACAATTAAAACACAGTGAAGGACCACACCAATACCTTGACATTTCTATATATCTTCAGAAAGCGATATCTCTTCGAATCAACTAAGAAAATATTGATATGGCCACCGGAGCGAGAAATCTATCATACAGGTACTGCATGTCTCGATCAGAAGTGTTTTGGGTCCAAATGGTCGGCTAACCCCCCCACCCCACCCCCCGCAAAAAAAAAACAAAGGAAAAAGGCAATTCAACCAGTACTAGTACTTCTCCCTATATATATAATATATAGCAGACGATGGATTATGTAGACACGATCACCACACAATCATTAATAGCTCTCTCTTGCTACGCTTTTATTAATGTTCATTTCTGTTTTATTTACAACAGAGGTATAAATTGCATACGTCACCAGCTCATCCCCGGCCCACTCCCTATATATGCTCATTGTATATAGATGATAAATAAAATAATTCAATAAATTTAAAAATATTAAAAAAATATATAATGTATAATATCTGCGAGGATGAAGAATAGATTTTTTCTCTTAAAACTTTAATAAATGCCTAAAAGTAGTGCTGGTCTCTACATCTCCCCCCAAATCATCTCTCTCTCTCTCTCTCTCTCTCTCTCTCTCTCTCTCTCTCTCTTGTCACTTTTCTGCGTGCTACGTGTGTGATAAAAGAAATGGCGAAATCACCTGAGGAAGAGCATCCGGAGACGGCTCTTGCTACGCTTTAATTAATTCCTTTTACAAGATTTCACTTGTTTTGTTATTACGTTCGATCTAATATTGTTACACAGTTGCTTTCTACTTACATCTGGAGAGACTAGTTAATGGAGAAAGCAAACCCCAAGAATGCCTACGGATGGGCAGCCAGGGATACTTCTGGTGTCCTCTCTCCCTTTAAATTCTCAAGAAGGTCCTCTCTCTGATCTTAGTTATATATTTATTTAACGTATGCTAACGTAATTACATATATATATATATACATATAGTATTTGTCATTTAATAAATATTCTGTCTAGTCCAAGTACTCTCTTCTATATTCATGCACTTTAGAATAACTAATTATATAACTAGAGCTCCTTAGAATTACATATAAAATGATTTAGTAATATGAACATCCTACATATAATAACTCACGATGGTCATATAATGTGATCGCATTTTACCAAACTCAAGATGGGATGCAAATCTATGATATCTTATATATTGTGTTAGGAAATATTTACAGATATCATCATCATATATAGTTGTAGTACACATTATATGTAACACCTTGTATTTTAGTGCTTTTTAAAGAAAGATTATTTTAATTTATTTTAAAAATTCATTATCTTATTTTAAAAATTTAAGGAGTTTTGAAATATTATTTTATAATATTTTAAGTTGTGAAAATCATTTTAATGGATTTTCTTAATATTATTTATTGTTATACATTTTAAATTGATCTTTAATTTAAATTGGCTTGTTTTTAGGATTTTAATATTTTTATTATTTTAATCGAGCATTTCATTGAGTTTGAATTATTTTATTTATCTAGTAATTTTAAAATCTTTTTCGTTGTATCACTCTCGAAACCCAAGTTGAAAGGACTAGATCTCTTTTTTCTTCTTCCTCTTTTTCTTTTTCCCTTTTTCTTTTTTCTTTTCTTCTTTTTCTCTTTTTCTTCTTTTTCTCTCCGGTTTCTCTCTCCCCCAGCCCGCGCAGCCCGACCCCCTCTCTCTCTCTCCTTTCCTACCCCGTGTTTCGGTTTCTCAGCCTCAGCGCAGCCGTCGGCCGTCCGTGGCTGACACCGCCTGTACCACCGGACTCCCAAGCCGCCGGCGACCTAGCCCACCAAATTTCAGGCCACCCCTTGCGGCCGTTTGCCTCCGAGAGCCGTGCGAAGCCGCGGCACTCCTTCACCCATTCTGCCGCCGTCGCTCCACCTCCGGCCACCATTTCTTCACCACTTCTTCACCGGCACCTTGCCGTCCTAACCCACCCAGTTTCGGCCCCGATCCATCGCCGGTGAAGCCCAGCCGAGCTCACAACCGTTTTTGACTATCCGGCCTTCTACCGCCTTTTCGGCCGCCACCCACGGCCAACCTTCGATACCATTAGCTTCCCCACCTCCCATAGGCCCTACCCTACCGTTCCCAAGTCTTCGTTTGGCCCCGTGTGAATTTGGGTTTTATTGTGTTTTCGGCCACAGTGTTTTTACACTGTGGTGTTGCTGTTTTGGCGCTTCCAGCTCTCTCGTGATCTTCCGAAAAATATATTAAAGCGCTGTAAGTATTTTTTCGAACATCTTTAAGGTTTTAATATATTTTTGCACTGACTGGTTTATTATGTCTGTGATTGGTTGTGTTGTGATCTGGGTTGGTTGTTGGAATTTACTGCTGGATTGATTGGTAGAATTTATTGTTGGATTAGTGCATTGCATGTGCACGCATAATCATATTTCTGTTTATTGAAAACTGGGTTTTCATTTGTGGGAAAAAAAGGAAAGGAGACTGTAGGGATGGTGGTAAGCAGGGATGGTGGTGTTGTCCCGCCTGTGATTCCCGCCTACAGTGCTCTATTGGGTTTTTTTGTGTTGTATGGAAAGGAACTGTAGGGATGGTGGTAAGCAGGGACGGTGGTAGAGTCCCGCCTGAGATTCCCGCCTACGGTGTACGCATAGGGATGGTGATAAGCAGGGATGGTGGTGTTGTCCCGCCTGCGATTCCCGCTTACGGTACACGCGGTAGGGATGGTGGTAAGCAGGGATGGTGGTAGAGTCCCGCCTGTGATTCCCGCCTACAGTGTCCAATAAATATTTTCGTGTAAATCGTTTTTGGGAAAATGATATTTTTGGGTTGGTGCATATATCTTCATGTGCATGCATGTTGGTTGCATTAAATGTATTTTAATCTTAGAGATCGTTTGGATTATTACTTACCTGCGGTACCATTTTATGGTACTGTAGATTTTGGTGCAGATGAGGACGAAGACGACGAGCCTTAGAGATCGGCTCCGTGGTTAAGTGGCATGTGGTTGCTGCTATTTTGGTTATGAGATTTGTTTCCCATGCATATGTATTCGGTTTTATTATATTTTCTTGGATGACTGTATAACTTTAAGTATACTTGTATTTTGGTTATTTTGTATATAAAAATTCTGGTACTTAGCGACTTAATTATTACTATCCGCTGTGACTCTTTGGTGCTCTGGTGGCACGTTGCACACACTTGAGCACGTATCGTTGGGATGTGTGACCCGTGTTGTCATCATCCTGACGTCACGATTCCCGAGGCTTTTTGTACGTGGGAGTCGGGGCGTCACATTATATGTTTTGCTTTTTCTTTTTCATGCCAATAAATATTCATTTCAATGATTCATCAGCCGCAAAAATAAAGTTTGTATTCATGAATTTCTAATTTTAATTTGATGTTGTCGATCCTTAGGCTATATTTATTGCTCCTGCTATTATTCAGTACAATATTGATCCTATATTTTTGATGAGGCTTTTTCCAGAATTACAAGTACAACATGTTTATAGGGATGGTAATAGGGTAGCTCATAGTTTGGCACGTTTTGCTTGGAATGTTGATGACATTATTATGTGGTGGGAATCTGTCCCCGAGTTTGTAGATCATGGCCCTTTGGTTTGATCAAGCTGCTATGGTGTGATTTATTTGATTAATGAAAGTTTGTTTATAAAAAAAAAAGTACAATATTGATCCTAGCGGCCTACTGGATGTGTCTATTTGTCTTCAATTCTAGAAACTTATGAAAAATTCATGTTCATTTCTGTTTTATTTACAAGAGAGGTATAAATATGCTTTACAATTCCTCCTTTTTCTTTGGAATTCTTAATTGGGCTACATGAATGGTCTGTCTACAGGGCAACCGGAGAAAAGGACGTAACGTTCAAAGTTCTCTATTGTGGAGTATGTCACTCAGACGGCCTTCACATGGTAAAGAACGATTGGGGTACGTCCACCTACCCTCTTGTGCCCGGGTATGTATCCCATAATTAAATCAATAAATCCTTACAATTCTGTATTATTATTATAAGTAATTTTATAATTATTCTTTTTTCTTACTTTTATCATCTTTAGTTACAACAACATCTTTTTTATTACCAATTTTCTGGTGAAGAAAGAAAACATATATTACATGTTTGAGTTATCACTTTTATTCGATTTCCAACTGAAACTAGCTACCAATTGTCCGATATGCATATATCTCTAAATCATCACTACTTTTTTAAAATTTGCATAAAATCTTGGCTTAAATCTGATCGAACTCTCATGAGATTATACAAAAGTTGCTTGCGGATGAATTATGAGCATAATTAATACCTTTTGAACTGAAAATATCCAAGCAATTAATGCTCATGCCCTACCTTGTGCTTCTAACTTCAGTTTAGCTAACATGTTGTTTGTACATAACAACACATGAGTTACCATCCCATGTAATATAGTTCACTAAATGGATAATGCAGGCAAGAAGTTGTGGGTGTAGTAAAAGAGGTGGGGAGCAAGGTACAAAAAGTCAAAGTTGGAGACAAGGTTGGCGTGGGCTGCATAATTGGAGCATGTAATTCATGTGATAACTGCTCCAACAACCTCGAAAATTACTGCAAAGAAATGGTCCTCACCTATGGTGACAAGTATTATGATGGTACCACCACATATGGTGGCTACTCAGATATCATGGTTGCAGACGAGCACTATGTGGTCCTTATTCCTGATAAACTATCACTTGATGCTTGAGCCCCTCTTCTTTGTGCTGGGATCACAGTATACAGCCCCTTGAGATTTTATGAGCTTGATAAACCTGGTATGCAATTGGGTGTGGTTGGCCTTGGTGGACTAGGTCATGTGGCCGTGAAGTTTGCCACAGCTATGGGGGTTAAGGTGACAGTGATAAGTACCTCCCCTAAGAAGAAGCAGGAAGCCTTAGATTATGTTTGGAAGATGAGATGAGAATTTTGTGTTTTGTTTTAAAGTTTAAAATATTATTTTTTAGTTTTGAGATTTAAAAAAATTGAATTAGAATTTGAAAAAGTTATATTGGGATTTGAAAAAGTTGAATTATTTATTATATTTTGTATGGGGATTTGAAAAAGTGTAAAGATCAGATGAGATGAAGATGAAAATTTTAGGTAGAAATATTTTTTCCAAACATATCCTTAGAACATCTTGGTGCTCAGTCTTTTTTGGTTAGCAGTGACCAAGATCAGATGCAGGTACCGTGTTGTTAAATATGTTGCAATGGTTCAAATCAAGTATATCCGGAAAAATAATATATTAGATATTCTTGGATCGGAGTATGGATTCTAATTACTCTTATCTTATCATCAAATGTCATGTAATATTTTTTACCAACTGTGTAGGCTGCACAGGGTACATTGGATGGTATTATTGATACAGTCTCTGCAGTACACCCTCTTCTGCCTCTGATTGGATTGCTGAAGTCACATGGAAAGCTGATTATGGTTGGCGCACCAGAAGAGCCACTTCAGCTACCAGTCTTTCCTTTAATTATGGGTAAGCATGGTACATGTCTAATGAAAGCTTGAGCCCTTGCTGATTGACATTGATGTGTTTGAACTTTGCTTTCTTTTCAACACTACATGTTCAAATTGTATTAGCTGTGGCAGCCTCTTATGATGTGGTTGCTAACTATATATTAATTTCACCTTAGAGATGGTGTATTAATGATGTATTACGGAAATGATAGGAAGAAAGATAGTGGGTGGTAGTGCCATGGGAGGCATGAAAGAGACACAAGAAATGATAGATTTTGCAGCCGAACACAACATATCTGCTGAAATTGAGGTGATTCCGATGGATTACGTGAACACTGCCATGGAGCGCCTTGTGAAAGCAGATGTTAGATACCGATTTGTCATTGATATTGGGAACACATTGAACTCGAGCTGTTGATCAATTCTGCTTCCTTAATCTTAGTATGAGTCACTGACTAGTTGACTATTCAACTCAGTTGATTCACAAGTCTATCTTCTGGTATTATGTAATTGTTTTGCTTTTATTTTCTCTGCAATTTTGCAAAGATGTTTTGGGATAATAGTCAAACATAAAATCTTTTCTGATTTGGGATTTTATACACCCAATTAGTTGTTGCATTTCTTCATGTAATCCATTCCATCAAAGACAGACAATGCATTAACAGATATTGGGTCCTTTGTAATCTCTTGCACTAGTGATCATGAATGCATTAATAGTATTTCAAAGGCCAATTTTAACTACCTTGCAAGATATGCTTAAAATCATGATCAACATAACAACATGATGAAAGCTTTGATTAAGAGCCACCCAATTCCACAATCAGTTATGCATTAAGTAGCAAAAAATACTTACAGCATGCAAAGAGCTAATGCTCAGAATGTAGAAGAACAAAAGTTATAACAGCATGCCTCAAGTTCAAATCAACCAGGCGGATGAAGCAAACAAATTAATCTGTTTATTTTTTCTTTGTACTAGCCAGATAAATTAGAAGTAATGGAAGGAATCTCTTAATCATCATTAAAAATACAGTTTTTCTAGGGACAACCGGGATGTGCAATCGGGGGATAACCAGCAAAAAAGTAAAAAAGGAAAAACAAAGAAAGAAAAAGACGTCTCTCTCATGCCATTGACATTTCCGTTTGACATCTCTGTCATGTTTTTGGGTTTATTTGTAAAGAAAAATTCCAAGTTTTGTTTTGTTTTAATGTTATTTTAACTCCATACCCATATAGTTATGAGTGTGAAATCCGTTTTTTTTTTCCTTTTTTTTTTCTTGCTTTTAATTCTGATCTTAATATACTTTTTGATTTTTCAAATCATTTTGATGAAGAGCTGCATGTGTTTTTTTTTCTTATTCATTCTTCTCATTATGTGATGTTGGTTCAGTGTGTACGGAGAGGGAGAGGGAGAGGTCGGTTGGAGGAGAAAGGAGATGGAGTGAAATCGAAGAGGGATCGAGGCCAAGATATGGAGATGGAGAGGAAGGGATTACAGTTGATGAAATTTTGAAGGAGAGAGAGAGCGAACGAAATGAAGAGAGAAGGGAAGGAGAAAATGAAACGATGTATTTCATCAAGAATAAAAAAGCAAACGAAAAACACATCTGACTTGGCACGGCGGTTGCACCAGACGGGTGCAATTAGTATTTTTCTTAAAAATATGAGGAACTAGCTAGAAGTGATACTCTAAATTAAATTAATTCTTAATCACGTCAGAAAAAGAAAAAGGAGTTTATATGCGAACATACAAGGTCATCCAATTGATTCAAAATAATGTTGTGGTGTTTAAAACGGTATATATATATAAATATATATATATATATATTGTAACGCCCCGGTCCCAGAGGGGTCGGAGAGTTACTCCTTGTCACTCAAAATCATTTTTCAACTATATAGTTATAAACTCCAGTGTTTTCAATCACACATATGNTTGCAATTAGTATTTTTCTTAAAAATATGAGGAACTAGCTAGAAGTGATACTCTAAATTAAATTAATTCTTAATCACGTCAGAAAAAGAAAAAGGAGTTTATATGCGAACATACAAGGTCATCCAATTGATTCAAAATAATGTTGTGGTGTTTAAAACGGTATATATATATATATAAATATATATATAAATTGTAACGCCCCGGTCCCAGAGGGGTCGGAGAGTTACTCCTTGTCACTCAAAATCATTTTTCAACTATATAGTTATAAACTCCAGTGTTTTCAATCACACATATGACTCACTGTTTCAGATCAACTACTCCAATAAGATTAATCTACGCCACAATAATCTCAAAATAAATCTATCAACCTTCCAAGATACCAAGTCAGCAGAGCAAAACAGAACTATGGAATAGAATCTCCAATAACCAAAATACCATCTTTGTACTTGATTCACTAATGCTCAAGTAGCCTTTTTCCTGATTTCTAGTCTTGATCCCCGGTTGTACCATCAAAATCATCTGAAAAATATTGTGGAGATAAAGGAGTGAGTTATCAACAACTCAGTAAGCAGAGAACATATACTAGTATGTAAACATGAGCCTTTTTAGAAAGTTCAGTATGCAGGAACAAAACATTTCATTTTTCATATGCACATCTCAAAATGTATTATAAAAAAAAAGAGTGACATTTTCAATCTTTTCACATTCATAAGCCATTTTCATATTCAAGAATACTTTGGCATAACATAACTGAACGTTTTCATCTTATCATGTCATATATCATGTTTAACCCCTATGGTAGGGTTGTGCTATCCACGGTGGCCAAACCAGGCAGTATCATATTGTGAAACTTCCTCTTTTTCAATCTCGGAGCCCCAAGTGTGCACACAGGAAAAAACACGTAAAAGACCACTTTGTGACGAACTTTGGTTTGATGCGAGTAGTTGTTCTCATTGATGGTTTTATTGTTGGAAAATTTATTTTCTGTCACTCAATAATCCCATCGGAATAAAGATTTAGCAATAGTACGCATTTGGATTTCAACATAAAAAATAGTATAAAAAATCAATGGAAATAATAGTCTTACTCTCGCCATAACCATAAAATCGAACGTATTTCGGGTTAGTTGGTTGATGTATTTACTATTTACTCTCCAGAACCATAAAATTAATATATCTTAATTTTGATCAATTAAATAAAACTTGAATTGGATATTCCCTCAATTTATAAGCCATTATCACTATAAGAAAACATAGTTTTTGCAGCTGAGATATTTTGCGGCGACTCATATTTAGCTACAAAGAGTCTTTTACGGAGACTTTTTGTTGCCGAAAATAATTCCGACAGATAATCAACCAGCTAGCTAGGTTATATTTGTTTTGCGGTGACACATTGATCGCGGCAAAAAGTCATGAGATGCCTTATTGACGGAAAAATCCCCAAAGTCACTTCACTGTGCACCCGATACTCTCTCTCCTCTAGTGAAATCCAAAACTCACCTTTCCTTGTGCCAACTACTGGCTGCCGCACTGTTGTCTCCTCGCCTCGAAGGTGAGCCTTTCTCTCTCTACCGTCTCTCTCTTCTGATTCTCAGTTTGTCTCTATGTCTCTCACTCTGTCTCTCTAGATCTCTAATTGATCTCACTAAGTCCCTCTCTTCTACTGCGGTGCCGCCGAAGCCCAAGGTATTCTGCCACCTCCTATGCTTGGTCTCCATCTCTGTAAGTTCTCTCCGTCCCTCTTTTCCCTCTGTCTTTCTGTTTCTCTCATAAATTTCTCTCTTTCCCAGGAACACCACCACGCTACAGCTCAAGGATTTGCAGAAAGATCCTCCTACCGCTTCTAGTTTGTGTGATTAACTTAGAGCATGATTTTCAGATTTTAATTTTTTGTGTAGATGGTTGGATACTTAATTTTTTGGGGTTAGTCTTGCAACCCTAGCTTCAATCATGTCACGGGTGCTTGGGGGCTGGGTCTTGAAGAGAAGGAGAGGAGATGGGTAAAAAGGAAGTATGGTGGTTCTGAGGGAAGGAAGTCGTCTCGCGTCAAGGAGGAGGGAAAGCTAATGGCTTTAACTGATCTTTGAATGAAACGGCGAGTTTTGAGAATTTGGTGATATGGTGCGTTCTGTATCGAGGCATTGTGGTGTCGTTTTATTTGTAGTATCACGTGTTTTGGTTTTAAGTAAAACGGTGAGTATTGTTTTAGGAATCATAGGAAGCGTTTTATGTTTTAGTCTTAGTTGTTTTACGTTGTCTTCATGCTCTGCGGGTATAAAAGCAGTGCAGCTCTGCTGTAATCGTTGTGAATTGATCATTCGGATTTTAATACATTGGAGGTTGGAAATTCCTCGAAAATTCCCTGTCAAGATTCACTAAGGGAATCTTGCAGCATTGAATAACTTCTTCTTCTTGAGTTGAGGATTGCTTTGAGAGTTCTAGAGTTCTTAATTACAGAAGTAGCTGAGTTCTTGCTGATTGTCATTACAAGGAAGCACGTAACAAGTGGTATCAGTAGTAGTCGATCCTTGCGAAGAGTCTCTGATGGCGGAAGGTACCCATTCAGCACTGAAAGGCCTTCAAGATACCTCTCAAAGACAGCAGGAGATGATGCAGAATCAATTGGAGCACCACCAGCAGGCTATTTCGGGAATAACAGAAAGGTTAGATCAATTCTCTGATATGTTGAGATCTGTGGTTGATTCTGTTAATGTCAATGCTTGGCGAGATAGAGACGTGTCTCATGAGCCTAGAAATAATGAGGAACGGAGTGTGGTGCAAAGAGGCTTTAGACTCGATTGTCCACATTTTACTGGTACTGATCCGGAGGGTTGGATCTTTAAGGCTAATCAGTATTTTGATTGTTTTCAAGTGCCTTTTCATCAGAAGTTGATGGTGGCATCACATCATATAGAAGGTGAGGCTTTGGTATGGTACCAAAACGCCTTGAAGTCAGGGCAGTTTAATTCCTGGGAGACTCTAGTGGTGGCTTTACAAACAAGGTTTGGACCATCAGCTTTTGATGATCCAATGGAAGCATTAACTCGGCTAAAACAGATTACATCTGTCAGTTTGTACACATCACAATTCGAGACTTTGTCTAATAGGTTGACTGGCTTATCAGAAAGGCACAGGTTGAGTTGTTTTATCAGTGGTTTGAAAGATGAGATTCGTATTCCTGTGAAGATGTTTAATCCTCTTAACCTTGCGGCTGCTTTTGGCTTGGCTAAGTTACAAGAAGAGCATGTGCTGTCATCCAGGAAATCTTGGAAACAAAGTGTGAGCGTTGGCGATAAACAAGCTGTTGATAATGTGTTGACTGTTGGTCAGAAACCTAACTTTAATGGAAGGAGAGTGACATCACTCCAGATGGATGAAAAAAGGAAGAGAGGGCTGTGTTTTCACTGTGAGGAGAAGTGGAACCCTAACCATGTGTGTAAAGTGTCTAAGGTTTACCTTATGCAAGGAGAAAGTGATACTTTGGAGGGAGCTACTAGTGCTGACAAGCAAGAAATGGTAGCAGTGGTTCAAGAACCAGTGGCGCAACAATCTGAAGTTCTTGAAGTCTCACTTCATGCTATTTCAGGTTGTGTGAATAGCAATGCAATGAAGCTCTTGGGAAGAATTGGCTCTTTTAGTGTGGACATACTTGTGGATTCGGGGAGCACTCATAATTTCTTAGATCCCTTGGTGGTTGAAGCAGCCAAATTAACTGTAAAAAAAGATGAGGGGTTGCTAGTTCAGGTGGCCAATGGAGCTAGAATTATGAGTCAAGGCAAATGCGAAGAAACAGTGAGTATTCAAGGCTCAAAGTTTCTGATTCCATTCCATATCTTAGAATTGGGAGGTTGTGATGTTGTTCTTGGGGTGCAATGGCTTAAGACATTGGGCACTATTCAGTGGAACTTTAATGACATGACTTTACAGTTTCAGAGGAGTGGTAACAATCTGTTGCTGCAAGGTTTAATGACTGATCATATACAAGTAGAGCCAGGGATCCACATGTTGAAATCTTCTTTTATTGGACAGCAAGGGCGGTTATTACAATTGGTTGCAATGGAAGAAAACAAAGAGAAGGTGCTCGAGTTGCAAGTAGTGAAGGACCTGCTGCAGCAGTTTGCTGCCGTGTTTGAGGAACCAGTTGGATTACCACCAACTCGAGAATTTGATCATCGTATTGTGCTGAAGGAAGGCACTGCTCTTGTTTTAGTGAGGCCTTATAGGTATCCTCACTATCAAAAAATAGAAATCGAGAAAATTGTTAAGGAACTGTTGTTGAATGGGGTGATTAGACCAAGCCAAAGTCCTTTTTCTTCACCTGTCCTATTGGTGAAGAAAGCAGATGGCACATGGCGAATGTGCATGGACTATAGAGCTCTCAACAAAGAAACTGTCAAGGACAAGTTTCCTATTCCTGTGATAGATGAGCTCTTGGATGAACTTTATGGAGCTAGGTATTTTTCTAAACTTGATTTAAGATCAGGTTATCATCAAATCCGAGTGAAGGAGGAGGATATTTCTAAGACAGCATTTAGAACTCATGAAGGCCACTATGAGTTTTTAGTAATGCCTTTTGGGCTTACTAATGCACCATCTACTTTTCAAGGGTTGATGAACCATATCTTTAAACCTTTCCTTTGGAAATTTGTCTTAGTATTTTTTGATGATATTTTGGTTTACAGCCAAGATATAACCCAACATCTGAAACATTTAAAGACAGTTTTATCTATCTTACAGCAACATACCTTGTTTGTTAAGAAGTCTAAGTGCAGTTTTGGTGTGAAGGAAGTTGATTACCTAGGCCATATCATCTCGGGGGAGGGAGTGAAGGCAGACCCTTCCAAGATTTCAGCCATGATTGAGTGGCCTATTCCTAAAACTATTAAGGCCTTGAGGGGATTTCTAGGCTTAACAGGTTACTACCGAAAGTTTATCAAAAATTATGGCTCAATAGCAGCTCCACTAACCATGTTATTGAAGAAGAATTCCTTTGAGTGGACTGAAGATGCTGAAAAAGCTTTTCTGCACCTTAAACAGGCAGTGGCTCACCCTCCAGTTTTGAAATTGCCAGATTTCTCTCAAGAGTTTTCCATCGAGTGTGATGCCTCGGGAGTTGGCTTAGGGGCTGTGTTGATGCAGAACAATCAGCCTATTGCTTATTTTAGCAAAGCACTCAAGGGTCAAGCTCTACTTTTGTCAACTTATGAGAAGGAATTTTTAGCTCTTGTTAGTGCAGTGGGCAAATGGAGGCCCTATTTGCTTGGACAATCTTTTAAGATCAAAACTGATCAGCAAGCTCTCAAGCATCTATTGGAACAGAAGGTAGCTACAGAGGCACAACACAAGTGGATTTCAAAACTTATGGGGTATGATTTTAAAGTGGAATACAAGAGAGGAAGAGACAACAAGGTGGCCGATGCTCTCTCGAGGAGGATGGAAGAAGATTCTGCTATGTTGGCACTTATTTCATTCCCTACTCCTGTTTGGTTAACTGAATTGCAGCAAAGTTACTCAGAATCCTCTCATTTGACTCAATTAATTGAATCTTTGAGGAAGGGAGAACTTGTACCTAGGAAATTTTCCTTGCAGCAGGGACTTCTACTCAGGAAAGGGAAAATCATGATTGTTCCTGGTTCATCATTTCAGAAGAAGGTGTTGCAGTATATTCACTACAGTCCTGAGGCAGGTCACGTAGGCTATCATAAAACTCTACACAGAGCTAAAATTGATTTTTTTTGGCTTGGTATGAGGAAGGAAATCAGAAGATTGGTGAAAGAATGTCAAGTCTGTCAAGTGAATAAGTCAGAAAATGTTCTCCCTGCGGGTCTGCTTCAACCCTTGCCTATTCCTCATTCTCCTTGGCTCGATATTGCCATGGATTTCATTGAGGGTCTTCCTATTTCCAATGGCAAGACAGTTATTTTTACGGTAGTTGATAGATTAACCAAGTTTGGTCATTTTTTTGCCCTGTCTCACCCATACACAGCAGCTAAAGTGGCAGAAATTTTCTTCTCTGGGGTTTTTAAGCTTCACGGCTTACCTAGAACAATTGTTTCAGACCGAGATGTGGTGTTCACTAGTTTGTTTTGGCAGGAACTCTTCAAGGTGCAGGGCACGACTTTGGCCATGAGCTTAGCTTACCATCCTCAATCTGATGGACAAGCTGAGGCCCTGAATAAAGCTGTTGAAGCCTATTTGAGAGCTTACAGTGGTTCGAAACCCAAGAGTTGGAGTACTTGGCTTCCTATGGCGGAATGGCATTATAATACATCGTTGCATTCATCCACAGGCATCTCTCCATTTCAGACTTTGTATGGCATGCCACCTCCGAGATTGCTGTCTTATGTAGCAGGCACCACTGCTAATGAGGCCGTAGATTAGCACTTGAGGGATCGTGAGCAAGTCCTATCATTGTTAAAAGAGAATTTAAGGAAAGCTCAAAGTCGAATGAAGATATTTGCTGACAGGAACAGGTCAGACAGATCCTTTCTTGAGGGTGATTGGGTTTTCCTTAAACTTCAACCTTATAGGCAGAAACCTGTAGCTATGAGGCATAACATGAAACTGACCCCACGATATTATGGTCCCTTTCAAGTCCTTCAGAAGATTGGGACAGTTGCTTATAAGTTGGAGTTACCTTCTACCTAAAAAATCCATCTAGTTTTCCATGTCTCTTGTCTTAAGAAGAAATTAGGGGACCAAATTTCCCCTTTACCTACACTGCCTCCAGTGGATGACGAAGGAGCTGTTCAACCTGAACCTGAGCAAGTTTTGAAACGAAGGATGAAGAAGGTAGGAGACCATGCTACTACAGAAGTGTTGATTACGTGGGTGGGGGCTGCGGTGGAAGACAGTTCTTGGGAGTTGCTGTACAAATTAAGGGCTTCATACCCTCATTTGGTGGGCACAGTTCTGTAAAGGTCACGGGTGCCTTGGGGGCAAGGCCTTGAAGACGAGGAGATTGTCACGGGTGCTTGGGGGCTGGGTCTTGAAGAGAAGGAGAGGCGATGGGTAAAAAGGAAGTATGGTGGTTCTGAGGGAAGGAAGTCGTCTCACGTCAAGGAGGAGGGAAAGCTAACGGCTTTAACTGATCTTTGAATGAAACGGCGAGTTTTGAGAATTTGGTGATACGGTGCGTTCTGTATCGAGGCATTGTGGTGTCGTTTTATTTGTAGTATCACGTGTTTTGGTTTTAAGTAAAACGGTGAGTATTGTTTTAGGAATCATAGGAAGCGTTTTATGTTTTAGTCTTAGTCGTTTTACGTTGTTTTCATGCTCTGCGGGTATAAAAGCAGTGCAGCTCTGCTGTAATCGTTGTGAATTGATCATTCGGATTTTAATACATTGGAGGTTGGGAATTCCTCGAAAATTCCCTGTCAAGATTCACTAAGGGAATCTTGCAGCATTGAATAACTTCTTCTTCTTGAGTTGAGGATTGCTTTGAGAGTTCTAGAGTTCTTAATTACAGAAGTAGCTGAGTTCTTGCTGATTGTCATTACAAGGAAGCACGTAACAAATCACTTGCTTGGGTTCATTGATCTTGTTTGGATAGGTTAATTAGTTGTGAGGATCGCTCAAATATCGTATGTTGCCTCTAATTTGGTTTGTAGTTTGCCCTGTTTTGTACTGCCCTGTACATATACTCAAGTAGCTTTTGTTTTCTGTGGTATGCACTCCTGATTTAACCAATACCTTGAGGCTTGAAGTTCTTCTCATGACGTTAGATATAATATGATGTGATTTGTTGTCTTTAGGCTAAGTTATGATGATGAACGTGTAGTTATATAGCTTTTGGGGTCAGTTATTATAGATTTTGGGTTCTTTATTTAAGTTGCAACCATAAAATGCATACATGAAGTATCTAACTTGAGCTAAAATATTGTAAAAGATGCTGCTTGTATCACTAACATGTGTTGATCGAATACAAGCAGTCTATTGAAAGTGCTGGATTGGGCAATATTTCCTAGGTATAAGTTACATTCGTAATCTTCTTGGATTTAATATTAAAATGTCTTTCTTTCCATATTTTAGAGGCATTAATTCTTGGGTAAGTGGAGAGTCTAATGCAACACTTTTGAATTAGATAGTGTAAGGTTTCAGATTTAGGCTAAAAAATTTTGTGCTTTGTACTTTTTAGTTTTGTTATGTATTTGGTACGATTGAGATTCAATAACTAGAAATCCTAGTAATTGGCGTTGTAATGTAAAAACACTTATCCTTTGATAATTCTGTCTTAAAATCTAAACATTGAAGAAAAGACCACTTTTCTCAACATGTGTAGTAAACTTGTATTTATTTCATCACGTGTTTGCAGACAGTATGCCGTATCATAATTAACTATATGGACTAAATGAAGAGGAGGAGCCATTTAGTACAAGGTAGCATTTCATTACTATCTCCCATCACAGATTCACTTCACAAGGTAACATTTCTTCTCTTCTTTTTCTTCCTCTTGAAAATTATTTTCTACTTCTTTACTCTTCTTTTGTTCACTGTGAATTTGCTTATTTTTTTTTTTTTGAACTTTTGCTGCGAGATGTCAGATTTGGATTGCATAGGATAGGTCGTTTGCTTTTTCATTTGCCACCACTGTTTTATAATTGAGTAGATACTTGTTAGCTTTTTGTATGCTAGACTTTATTATTTTTGTTTGTATGCTCAATAAGGTAGACTTCATTCGTTCAAACATGACAAGAAAATTGTTCCTTCCCCTGCTAAACCTCTGCAGCTACTGAATTTGAAATATGAGACATTGCTTGAGCACTCTTCTCTTCGAAAAATCAAAACCACTTCCTTCCTTTATTAAGCCTCTGCAGGTGGTAATTAATACTTCCCCAGAACTTCCTTTTATTGCTTGTCTGCAACTAAAGTATGAAATAAAATGATTATTGTTGTTCATTTGCATTGTGTCATTGTCATTTCCTTCTCTCTTCTTTCTTCTCAGTAAATATAAATGTTTATGATGCAGCTGTATTTTTTGTTGACATTGTTATATCGGTTTTGTTTGCTAGATAAAATTAGTATAATAGATTGTGAACTTATTTGTTATCAACTGGACAAGATATATCTGATGTGCTTGCATTAGGTTTCCCTAGTTTGATGTGCTTGCATTCTTCACTTGCCTTTGCCTGCTCTAAGTAAACCACCAAAATAATAGTTGAGAAGTTTTTCTATCTCTCTGCCTTTGCCTGCTCTCAGTAAACCATCAAACGATGTGCTTGAATTAGGATTCTTTGCTTTGCTCATCTTTGGCAATTTATTTTGCCGGATTTTCTTGGACTAGTTGAGAAGTTTCTCTCTCTCTCTCTCTCTCTCTCTCTCTCTCTCGCTCTCTCTCTCCGGCAGATATGACATCCAGTTAACCGTTGGTGATGTTATCATGGTGAGTGTTGCTTTTCATCATCCCAAGTATGTTCTCTCTTATTACATCACTGATAGTCCAAGCAAATTTGTTGAACTATTTTCCAAGAGAACTCTGTTTTTGGTTAACGTGGTTGTTACTTGTTTGTTATGAGTTGATACCTAGACTCATATATACTTCAATTTTCAGGTATATCTTTAATGTTTTCTTGTGTCACATATATTCCAATTATTGTACTATTTTTTGTCTTTCCTTTTTAATCTCTTATGCTTAGTGTATTTATAATGTATTGTTCACATCCTGTGTTTTAGGCTATGACAGCCATACAGTTTCACTAGTATTTATTTATTTATTTTGTAACAGACTATTTCTGGCGATTTGTAGTCCCTGAAAATGAGCAGCTTCGTCAAATTTGCATGGACGGTATAAGTTTTTTGCAACGACATATGAAATTATGTGTACCATTTTTCTGGTGCTTATATATCTATTTGCGGTAGTACATCAGCGCGGCAAATAGTCATGTTTTTGCGACATTTTTTTAAATCGTTGCTAAAAATTTTTTGTAAAGCAACTTTCGCATCCAATATGCTTAACAACAGTGTCATTCTCTATCCTCATCAATGGTTCTCCAAGAGGCTTCTTCAAATCTCAGAGAGGAATCAGGCAAGGTGACCCTATATCACCTTTTCTATTTATATTAGTCACAGAAGCCCTGTCTAGGATTTTATTAAAGGCTGAAGCCCAACAGAAGCTGGAAGGGGTTCGAATTAGCAGAAATAGTCCAGCAGTGTCTCACTTATTATTTGCAGACGACACAATTATATTTGCAAAGGCTACGGAAAAAAATGCTCAAACCATTTCAGACTGTCTTGTAAAATATCAAAGCTGGTCAGGACAAAAGATCAATCTGAGCAAATCTTCAATGTTTATCACCAGAAATACAAGTCAAGCAACAAAAACAACTATTTCTCAATGGCTGCCTTACAAACCAACATCAGCTAGAATGAAATATCTGGGATTACACACCTCTTTCAATAGAAGCAAAAAAGAAAACTACAGTGAAATGTTGTGTAAGGTGGGAAAAAAATTGGAAGGTTGGAAGTCAAAACTACTAGCTCAGGCAGGCAGAACCATGTTAATCAAATCAGTGGTAAGTACAATACCAACATATCATATGAGTACTTTCTTGCTACCAAAATCAGTCTGCAAAACTCTTGATACAACTTTCAAAAATTTTTGGTGGGGATTCTCAAAAGATAAGATTCATAATTTGACGCTCAAATCTTGGAAATCTATCTGTCAACCGAAAAAAGAAGGAGGACTTGGTATCAGATTGATGGAAAAGATGAATCAAGCAATGCTAGCAAAAACTGGATGGGAATTAAGTGGATCAAGAAATGGCTTGTGGCACTCTATCCTAACTGCTAAATATTTGAAGAATACAACATTCTGGGAGGCTACAGAGAAGGCATCAGATTCTTGTATGTGGAAGGGACTACTCAAAACAAAAAATCTACTCAAAAAAGGTCGATGCTACCAAATTTACAATGGAGAATCGGTAAACATCTGGCTGGATCCGTGGGTTCCCTCTTTGATTAATTTCAAACCACGACCTATCCAAGGTATGGACTTAGAACATCCAACTCTTACAGTTTCAGATCTTATAAATGTGAATCTTAGGATATGGAATATTCCAAAAATGCAAAATCTCTTCGATCAAGGAAGCATCTCCGAAATACAAAAAATTCCAATCCCAACAAGAGCAAATGAGCAAGATAAAGTGGTTTGGGCATTAAACCACAATGGAAAATATTCAGTCAAATCTGCTTATCAAGCAACAATACTAGATCAGGTTTCAACTCAGCAAAATCCCTCGATGACACTCTTCAAGCCTATGTGGAGCCTTAAAATCCACGATCGTCATAAACTACTGATTTGGAAACTTCTTTGGAATATCCTTCCTACCAGATCTAGAATTGGTGAAATTCTTCCCCAAACAGAAGGATGTATATTCTGCAACCACAATGAAGAAACTTTAATGCATCTTTTTGTCGAATGCCCTATCAACAGAATCTTGTGGCAACAAAGCAGTTGGCCTCTTCATCTTGCAAATCTGCCTATTCATTCTATATCAGATTGGATTAGAATGATCATCTACCCGGAAAGAGAATTGGGACTTCAAAAGGAGGAAAAACACCATTTTCAACTGTTTGCAGTTATAATGCTGGATTTTATTTGGCGGAAGAGAAATGACATTGTTCATAATCACACTTCTATCTCAATTGAAGAGGCAAACTTCCAACTCAAGCACATATATGAAGACTATAAAGAAGCGTGGAAAGGAAAACTTTATCAACAAAGCAAGGAAGAAAAATGGTTTCCTCCACCTCCAAACTACCAAAGCTTTTCTTTCGATGCGGCGGTGCGTGATCAATTCTCAGTAGCTTCAGCAATACGAAGAAATCATAGTGGAGATATCATGGAAATAACAACAGAAAAGATACAAACCACTATCCCTCTAGTAGCAGAAGCAATAGCAGCATTGCTAGCATCCAAGATGGCTTCAACTCATTGTCTAGCGATCATAGAAGGGGATGCCCAAACGGTAATTACATCCATTGACAATCCAGATTCAACTTTGTTCTGGAATATATCAACTATTATCAAGGACATTCAGCATATATCCACACATCATCCAGACTGGAAATTTGCTAAAATACATCGATCTCAAAACCGATGTGCGCACTCAGTGGCGCAATGGGCAGCTACCAACCATGTTTTTGGAAGCCTACCCTTAGATAAAATTCCTAGTTGTTTTTTGTATATTGATAGTGGAAAGGATCCTCCTTAAATTTTGTATCTTTATTATCTATAATATGCTTGATTAGAAAAAAAAAAACAATATGCTTTGAAGCAGAAACGTTTGGGAAAAACTAATTCCGGCGATTCTCGCCACTTTTAGCAACAAAATATGGCGCTGAAAAATGTTATTTTTCTTGTAGTGAATTTAGAAAAATAAAAACTAATCCATTGATGTACAGTACCACATAATTTATAAAAAATAATGAAAATAAAATAACAGTATAGTATGAAGCATTACTCATTTTGTAAACCCTTGCTCGAGCTAGGCTCGCCAAGGTAGTATCTATGCTCTAGGTTTGTAAGAAAATAAACAAACTTGATTTTCTGGCATGCAAACTGATCTGGTATTATGGTGACCTAATTCCGGAATATAAAGATATGAAATATACTCTAGCATGGTTAATCAAGGTCAAACTAAATCCTAGCTTGTGAGGGATTAATCAATTTAAACCGATTTGTTAATTTAAAGCATGGGTGAGGGTGCATGGCAGTGGGGGTCATATTGTAGTGTGAAAGTCGAAGCAGCATTTAGCTAATGGTGATGTTATTGTAATATTGTAGTCATATTATATATGCAACCATGGCCACCAATTTCATTGTCCGACAAATCAAGACTTGTTGGCTCCTTGAAAGGCTGAAACAGGGACACATTTAGCAACCAAGTTGTACCGATAAAACTGGCTGCATAATGGTGACGTTGCTTAATTTATATCGTGGAGGGAGAGTACTTCAATGACATGACCCGTGGCGGAGTTGCATGACACTCGCTGCCAACCACATCAGTTACTACTCATCTGATCTATACGTCCTCAATCCGAGAGGGAAGAGTAGAAGTCGGTGGCCAATGTCATAATCGGATTTCAGAAACGCCTTTAGTAGTGGCTTCACTGGAGGGGGGTTAAGGTAGTGTGAATGATCTTTATCTATATATACACGCAATTGGAAACCGGCCTAATTGAAAAAAAGAGTAGCGCTACAGCCCCCGCTCCCTCTTCCCGCTAGACGTAGTATGTTCAATTGGTAGCCACGTGTTTATTTTAATTATATATATATAATTGTACATCAAAAAGAAAAGGACAATGTTAGAGTTACTATTTGGGATTTCTTTTTTATTTTACTTCGTGATTAAGGAAGTATTTTTTAATGATGTTGTGAATTTTTCTTCTTTTTTTAAAATATTTAAAATTGTTAAAAAAATCTAGATAAAAAAGAAACTTAAAAAAATTACATAAAAAAATACATGCCGGAGTCCAGCGGGATCCCTCAGTGGGAGCTCTAGCATTATGTTGAAAAAAAATGGAGAAATCAACGTGCATGTAGTTATGCACGGGTCTAAGGCAGTGCTTTTGGGCTTAGCTCACGGACCTTGGCTTTGGGTCCATTTCAAACTATTTGGGCCCACGTCTTGGTAGTGTATGACCTTAACAAATGAGTTGGGCCAGTTTAAGCAGTCTAAATAATCACTTCGGCTTGTTTGTATTTTCATGGATCAAGTATTTAATAAATTCCTATGGGCATCATCCTAAATCCAAAATAAGTCCAATTCGTCTGGTAAGTATTTTTGGGCCTTTAAAATAAAAAGTTGAGCCTATCACCAATTAAATAGGGCCCGCTTGGTTTGTAAATATTAAAGTTCATTTAGTTACATAGATGAAATAATATAAGAAAAGATAAAAGTTGAAAATTGAATAAAATAATATTAGAATATTATTTTTTAATATTATTTTTGTTTTAAAATTTAAAATAGTTGAATTGTTTATTTTATTTTGTAAGAAAATTTAAAAAAGTTTTAATGATTATATGAGATGAGATAGTTTGGTTTGTATAACCAAATCATATGTAAATGGGCTTTTGTCCAATTATTGAGTCCAATAAAACTCTTATAAACTACCATAATAATTTATGGGTTTGGGGTCTTTCCAAAATTATCCGACTAATCTAGTTTGGGCTTTATAAATATTGGCTCATTGATATTCTCCAAAATCATCAACTACATCCTGGCGATTTAAAAATAAAATTTCAAGCCTTTGGGCGTAATTAAATTTCAATAAATAATAACTTGCAAGCTTATCCAATATGGCCCATTAAGCCTATTTTAGGCCCTATAATTTATCCAACCTTCATCCTTAATAAATTTCGGGTTAGGTCATTACAGTCAGTGCTAACTATTATTCAAAATGAATGATGATTATTATGCTTTTAATAAAGTTCAATAGTTGTATAAGTGTATGAAGTAACAAAGAAACAAAAGGAACTTTATCTATGTGAGCATAAGAGACCATGGGGACAACTTCTAGCAAAAGTTTAAGGTTTATATTATTTCATGAATGCCAGGATGGACTACATGGATTAATGCAAACTAATTGGTAAGATATCTCGCTAAAATTGGTTGGAATCATGTGTGTGGTATTTCTATTGTTAACGTATAAAGTCTTGTTTAAGTATACACCACCATTGACTTTGTTAGGAAATTAAGATACTTACACTAATTGAAGGTTCAAGTTAGTAGACACATTCTTGTATGCATAAGGATATTAGTATTTTATTAAAAATTTATTATCACAACCTAAGTGAGATTGTAATATTTATTGTAGTTTCTTATATTAAATATATGACTTTATTGAATTTGGGTTATATATTTTTGTGGAGACATTACAACAAGTAGATGGATGGCTTAGAGGTATGTTAATGCACTTTTGACTTATTTTATGAAATAAATAATGTGTTGGACTTGGACATGAGCTGGCCAAGTCTTGCGCGTGGGCCAAATAACCACAATACTTGAGCGGTTGCACATGGGCAGAATAGTCGCTATAATGATTTAAAAGATTAATTGTTATTTCCAGTAGGAGATTTTGTTGTATTTTAAATGTGAATTTCTTGTAACCTAGTGGCAAATTCTTTCAAGTAGAGGATAATTATTACCTTAAAGATCATAGTATTCTACACGTCTCAAAATCGTATTTATTTTTCGGATTGCCGTATCCACTCAACTTTCTTGAACAAACATTGCTCCTATAGATATTGGCGTTGCATCACATTCTGTAATGATTACAGGAGAGGAGAATATAGGTTGGTCTAGAAGCGGGGTTTGCATGACAGCTTCCTTCAAATTATGCAGCCTTCGATTCTTCTTGGATTTTCACTCCAATGGAAGTTTTGTAGTAGCGTACGACAAAATCCTAGATCTCAGCTGGCTGCGACAAAATTCTAATTATTTCCACATTGATTTGGACAGATTCCACCATGTACGCCAAAAGACTTTTAGAAAATAATTCCAATATTTAATTAAGGTTATCATTATAATTTGTTTGTTTTATATTTCACTTAATTTATGTTGTCGCAATTGTATGCCGGCGAGGAATCTGAGTAAAAGTCTCAGTGTATGGAATTAGAATATGCATAAAAGTCTCTGTTTTTTACGACGCTTCTTAATTAAGAACTATGAGCCTATAACCCGTGCAATGCGTGGACCACTATTTATAATAAGTATTATAACTCTAAATAGTTACTATAAGCTGATAAATGTAATTGAGTCAAGTATAAACATCAACACACATAACTGCTACACTTTCTATATCAAAAATGGGTTATTAAACATCATGTAATTGAGTCATTTACTTGGTGATTCGACAGTTGTACTATCTTTTCTTCGTTCACCATCAACACACATAATTGCTCCACTTCCTATATCATCCATTATCAATCGTCTTCTACGTCACACAATTATGCCATCATTTATATTATCACTACTTATTTTATCATCACGATGCATTCTTGTTCTTCTCCTTTTATCATTAATAATCGTTCTTCTTGCAGTACGTGCTAGTCTAGCATTTTTTATTTTTCATTTTTTTGAAGAATGGAAATGGTCATAAAGTAAAAAATGAACATAAATGCATTAGCTAAAGATCGATAGGTCAACTTAACATAAGGGAATTAATTATATCACGAATAAATGCATGAAAATGGTTACCATGAAACTAATGATCTGAGATAAACAACAAAGTAATTAAATATCAGAACTGAACATAAATGCATCAGATAAAACTAAAAAATGAACATAAATACATTAGATAAAGATCATTAGTTTGACTCAATATAAGCAAATTAATCAAATCGTAAATAAACTAAATAGAAAAAACTGAGCTCATTTTCTAGTAATAAATAAAACCATTAGCCATTATTATTGATCACATTTTAACATATATAATAGATAAAAAACAATTGTCAATTACGTATAATTATTTCATTATCATTTAATAAATTGCTTCATTAGTCATGTCCACTTGCAGCAGCCTACTTTTCTTTATTCCCCCTTCCGGCCCACTTAAGCCCAAACCTTCATCGGCTAGGGTTGTCTTCGATCCCAACTTCACCAAATCGCTTCATCCAACTTTCCCCCTGTTTCTCTCATGCCACACACTTCAGTCGCAGACTCCTTTTCTCTTTTCTTCCCTCCCTTCTCTCCCTCACGCCCCTTCCTTCTCTTCCTCGTGCCGACACCACCTCACAGCCCCTCTCTCTCTTCTCACCTCTCCCTTCTCTGCCTCGCGTGGCAGGAAACTTCTCTTCTCTCTTTCTTCACTCCATTATCTTACTCACGCTCCTTCCTTCTCTTCCTCGCACCGACACCAGCTCACAACCCCTTTCTCTCTTCTCACACCTCCCTTCTCTACCTCGCGTAGCACAAAACATTACAACCACCATAGATCGACGGAAGACAGTGCCTACAGAAACACTCCCTCTTCCGAAACTTAAGGTGGGAAACTCATAAACCCTAAGATCAAGCTCCTCGGGAAGACGATCCCCCGGTGTCTGGGACTCCGACCAACGGCTTCATAAACTATTCCGAAGCTTAAGGTGGGGCAAATTTATTGTGTTTATATTTTCTTGGCATGTTATATATTCTGTTGATTATGAGGCATGTCATGCATTTTATTGTGTTTATTGCTCTGTTTTATTGTTTTTTGGGCTACTATTGTTTTAGGGTTTATAATTTTATTGTGTTTTAATAAATCGGATTTTGGATTTAAGATTTTTTTATAGATTTGAAAATCTGATTTAGGGTTTACTAAAGTGTTGGTTGTACTAACACAGTTTCAGAAATGGTACTGTGGTGCTTTTGCTCTGTTTCCTATATGCAATTTGTGAAGGATAACCATAACTATTGTAGTTAGATATGATCCTTTATGTATGGATATTTAATTGGGTCATGATTAAACATATTCTGTACCTTTTAGTTTTAATCCATCTTTTGCCTTTTGATATTTACTACTTATTGGCTATTGATATGCATTGGCTTTTGTTGATTTGAATCTATTTTTGAGATTTGGGTTTTGGCAGATGAGGCATGTAATGCATTTTATTGTGTTTATTGTTCTGTTTTATTGTGTTTATTGGTGAGTAAATTCTACTCTATGACCTATAACATAATTTGTTCTTTAGTAGAATTGATGTGGACTTATATTTAACATCATTT
>QEOT01004631.1:66839-99571 GCA_003123785.1 Pterocarya stenoptera
GATCCTCCATTTGAGCATGTGGGGATTAATAACAATTCAATTGCTTCCACAAAATACACTTCTTGGAATGCCAGCTCACACAGTGGAGATACCGCTGATGTATGGGTCACTTACGACGCTTCTACGAAGAACTTGAGCGTCTCTTGGAAATATCAAACAACCGCTAATGCTCAAGAGAATACGAGTCTTTCTTTCGAAATTGATCTCATGCAGGTTCTTCCAGAGTGGGTCATAGTTGGATTTTCAGCTGGTACAAGTCAATTTGGAGAGCGCAATAAAATTCAGTCATGGGAATTCAGTTCAAGTTTGGAAAGAAAGGAAAGAAGGGGGAAGAAGGCAAACAATAAGAGTTTAGTGGTTGGTCTAACAGTTTCAGCTGGTGTTCTGATAGCTGCAGCAATTGTCACATGTGTAATATTGTTTGCATGGAAGGTAAAGAAAAAGGAAGAAACAAATGAGACTGTGAACTTAACATCAATTAATGAAGACCTTGAGAGAGGAGCAGGACCAAGGAGATTTTCTTACCAGTATCTTGCTTTAGCCACCAACAATTTTTCAGATGGCAAGAAGTTGGGAGAAGGAGGGTTTGGTGCCGTCTACAAGGGGTACTTAACTGATTTGGATATACCAGTTGCTGTGAAGAAAATCTCAAAGGGGTCTAAACAAGGAAGAAAGGAATACATAACTGAGGTGAAAATTATTAGCAGCATTAGACACAGGAATCTGGTTCAACTCATAGGATGGTGCCATGACAATGGTGAGTTCCTACTTGTTTACGAGTTTATGTCAAATGGTAGCCTTGATATGCACTTGTTTGGCAAGAGGAGTCCTTTAACTTGGGCAGTGAGACACAAGATAGCTTCTGGGTTGGCATCTGCACTGCTTTATCTCCATGAAGAGTGGGAGCAATGTGTCGTTCATCGAGACATCAAATCGAGCAATGTCATGCTTGATTCTAGTTTTAATGTGAAGCTTGGAGACTTTGGATTGGCTCGGCTCATGGACCACGAGCTAGGTCCTCAGACAACTGGATTGGCCGGAACGTTAGGCTATATGGCTCCAGAATACATAACCACTGGAAGGGCTAGTAAAGAGTCAGATGTATACAGTTATGGTGTGGTTGCATTAGAAATTGCTACCGGACGGAAGTCAACTGACCCTCCAGAAAAGGATTCTGCAATGGGATTGCTAGAGTGGGTTTGGAATCTTTATGGAAGTGGAAGGCTTCGTATGGCGATTGATGAGAGACTGCATATGGATTTCGAGGAGAAGGAGGTAGAGTGTTTAATGATTGTCGGACTGTGGTGTGCTCATCCTGATCGAAGTCTTAGGCCGTCAATAAGGCAAGCAATTCACGTTCTGCATTTTGAGGCTGCAATGCCAAATCTTCCTTTGAATATGCCTGTTCCTTTGTATCATGTACCCACACCATTAGTTAGCTCTGGTGAACCTTTTATAACTACTAGTCTAGACGACGGTCGTTGAGCGTCTGAACTCAAGTGAACCATGCGCATCTTGATTTGTCAAGCTATAGGCTTCTTGTCTTTGCTCCCCTTTTGTACCGCTTATTGTCTTAGGTATACATAGTACAATCTATGAAGAAAATGCCAAATCGCGAGTCCTTTTTTTTTTTTTTTTTTATGCGAAAGCTTCATATTATTAATGTAATGTTTTTGTCCAGCCACAAAGCCTGGGACACATCAATAGGAATTGTATCCCACCACATCTTAATATTTTCAACATTCCAAACATAACAGGCAAGCCTATGTGCTACTTCATTCTCTCGTCCATTAACATGTTGAACTTTGCAATCTCAGAAACGTTGCATAACTCTCTTTGTTTCTTGAACTAAGACTCTTTGTGGGCAGTGTGGATCAGTAACATTTTGGATCTCGTTGACCATCATCAAACAATCACTTTTAAGAATGAGATTAGCAATCCCCACATTTGCACATAGTTGTAAGCCTCGGAACATGGCTTCCAATTTGATAGTTGTAGGATATTGGGCCTCGGCTTCCAACTTGCTAGCAGCCATAACAATGTCCCTTTCAGTGTCTCTAAGAATGCCTTCACTACAAGAGATTAGGTTTTTTGAGATAAAAAATTTTGTCTAAAAACATCCAATTTTCGTCTCAAAATGTTTTTGGAGATGAAAAAATTATCTCAATTTTGTCTCAAAAAACTTGTCTCAAAAGGTTTTTGTAGACAAAAATTCTCAAAAATGATTTTTAGGGACGAAATTAGACATAACCAGTCGAACCTGTCCGAACGGGAATTCTTTTTTTAGACGAAAAACTTTTCATCTGAAAAATATGTTCGAATGGAATCCAATTAATTTGAACCTACACGTACCATTCGAACTATAATAAATTTGCATCCGAACAGATGACCATATTTGATCATGTTCAAACGGACGGAGTGTTCGAATAGATTTTATGCATTCGAACTAATAAATTATTCAAATGACTTTTGTTCAAACATAAATTATGTTCATTCGAACTGACTATTTATTTTTGAAATTATTTCTGCTCGAATGGGGTTTTGCATATTAATGTTGTTTAAACAAATATTTTATTGTTCGAATGGACTACGGACTGTATTTCTCTATTGTCGTTCAAATGGGTCTATTTTGGTTTGAATGAATTCGTAAATTGTAATTTACCGTTCGAACTGGTTAGTTACCATTCGAATGGTACTGATCATACAGAACATAATTTTATTAAAAATCTCATACTAATATTACACAAATTGTAATTTAAACATCACAATTGTTCAAATGTTTTGGAACATCATCATAGAAAGACAATTAAAGAAAAAATAAATTTCAAGATTGTGGTGGTGGCATAGAGTGTTGGGACATTTTTTACTGCAACTATTCAAACACAACTTTTTGTATGTCCGTCCCCAGTTTCTTTTACATGTTCTCTTCTAATCTTGCCTCAAGATCCGCTGATTGATCTAATCGGGTCAACAACTCTTTTTCCTTAGACCTCAATTGTTCTATCTCAAGTGTTGCTTCCTCTAATTCTTTAGTCTTGTCGTTATTTGATCTGACTTTAGAAGATGATGATGATGTTGAGGATGGCTTCACTTAACGTTCGAAACTCCTCAAATATCTAGAATGTGATCCAAGAACTTGAGAAAGGATCTGAGCATCGTTGACAAATGATTCATCAGTGGATCCACAACAGTTTCCTTAAGAGATATCATCTTGCCCTACAAAAAAAAAAAAAAAAACATTAAATTAAGTTAGTATAAGTAACAAAAATATTATTAGACCATAGGAATACAACCGTTCGAACACTTCATATTTTGTTCGAACAGGATAACACGTTCAAACGGGAAATTATTGTGTTCGAACGGTTGCAACCCAAATTCTAAATACGAAACAGAGACAAAACATAATCTCAAAGAATACATTCATGGGATAAACACAATCTCATATTTATGCATATTTCACAAACATTGCACAAACACAAATGTATTTTCATATTTCCACATCCAAACACAAATATATTTTCATATTTGTTCAAAAACACAAATATATTCACACATCCAAACACAAATATATATACATATTCTCACATCTAAACACAAATATATCATTCTAACCTTAATCTTTTGTTCAAAAATAGAAGGGAAAAGAACTAATTAAATTAAAGAGAACATAAACTTGAGTTTTTTAATAAACAAATCCCGTGGGAATATAATATTAAAGTAAAAGAACTTACCATTTTGAATAGAAAGAAAGAGTTGATGTCCAGCCCTTTCACGGTCCCTCTCACGGTCTCTCTCTTTCTCACGCTCTCTATATCTCAAGAAAAAAGTTTCCGAAATGTCCAGCATGTTTGTGCTTTTAGACGTCTTATTTCTTATTTTATCATTTGAACAGAATTTACTAACCGTTCGAACCCGAAAACAAGGAAGCGAGAAACATTTCCCGCCTCGATCAATTTAGCTATCCCATTCGAACGTCAATTATATACATTCGAACTGGTAATTGAAAGTGTAATATGGTGCAAATTGATCCCGCCACAGCTTATCAATGGCCCCAACATATTTTATAAGTTCAAACACTGTAAATGTCCATTCGAACACTTAATTAAACCATTCGAACCGTAATAACATGCTGTTTGAATGTACAAAAAATATATAATTATATTATATATCTAATTTTATAACTATATATATAAAAGTATAGGTATATATAAGTATAATATAAGTTAAGAATATATATAAGTCTAAATATATAGTAGAAGATACTTATATAGTAATGTACAAGACTATATAATTATATAGTACTATTTATAAGTGTTATAAGTATATTATATAAGTATAACTATATAAGCACATTATATATATAGTAGTATATAATTATATAGTAGTATATATATATAGCTATATATAAGATATAATTATATTATATGATAGTTATAAATATATAAGTATATTAAATTTAAGTATAGAAGTGTAGAAGTATAGAAGTATATATAATTACATATAAGTATAATATATCGTAGTATAGAAGTATATATAGTTGTAATTATAATATAAGTGAACAAATATATATAAGTATATATAAGTATAAGTATATATATATAAGTACTATAAGTATATATACTATATTATATAACAAACATAATATTAACTAATGCAATATTTTTTTCCTGTTTGAACGGTATTCCTAAGAGGTTCGAACGGATAAAATAATAATAGAAACCATTCGAACGTCGTCAATATCCCTTCGAACGGTAAAAAGTAAATATTAGCCATCGCGTCCTGATCCTAGCTCTGTTAGAACGTAAAAACCCACACTTAACTTTGTCGCACCAGTGTCTTTCACTACCACATGCCGTCTTCAGAGCCACCGTCCACCACCACTCTCCAACCCGCAACAGGTATGTCCTCTCCCCAACGTTTTCACCGATTAATTTCTCTTAAAACTTGTTTTAAATGGTTTGAAAATGGGGTTTTAAAAAAAAACCCCATTTCAATCCCATAGTTGGTTGGAAATGAAGGACGGGATGCCTCTATGGTCATCTCGGCCTCTCATTGATGTTGTGGAAGGAAAAGCGAAAGGAATACACCGAACAATTTACAGTTTTGGCAATGGCTGAGTCGACTCAACCATTGCTAAGCTTAAACTAGAAATCACCATTCGAATGGCATATGAATGGTTATCGTTAGAACCAAAATTATACAGTTCGAACGACAATCTATTATCGTTTAGACGGAAAGCTATTACCTATCGAACGCACTATAATATTGTTGGAATGTATTGTTAAGCATTCGAACGGTACATTTCTTATTTTAATTATTTTATAGAGTTGAATAGATAATAATGTAGCATATATTATATTGTTAGATATAATTACCTTGATCTAATTGTAATTATGATATTTTGTAATCATTATCCTTAAATTTATAAATTAAATTTAGCGTCATTCCAATGGTTTCTTGAGAAAAGAAGAGGGTCACGTCAGGACAATCATCTAATGATGAAGTCCGAGAGAAGACTAGTTTGTTGGAGCGGCAAGTGAAGATAGATGATTTTAGGAATCTTTTGTGGGAGAGACATTTTCTCGCATCTGTCTCTCTCGATCGTGGTTGGACACTAATCATCGATCTGAAGGACAATGGGACAGACAATATAGTTTCTTACATCAATATTGTATTTGAATTCTATAGAGAACTTGGTCGTGCCAGCTAGGAAGATGACGCATACACCTTTTCCATCCAGGGCGTCTTAGAACCAGTTGATGCAGTTTATGATTTTTTTGGAATCCCTCGACTGCCCACTGCATATCCTAACATGGTGCCTGGGGAGTCTACACCTATAGGTGATGGGGAGACTGCAGAGGAAGAGGATACCATAATGCCTGATGAGATCGATGGCCTCACTGATCACAAGGTTCATCAGTTGATTGTGGGTCTAGATGTTCATTCCTATGATGGGAGCAAGAGCATCAAACAGGTGGACTTATCCAGTTTTTTCAAGATCATGAACATTATAATAGCCAACAACATCGATCCGTGACTGCACAAGATTGAGGTGAGCATGAACCAGGCACGATTTATGTTACGGGTCGCTCGTGGGGTGCCTATCGACCTAGCGAGATATATATTTGCTAGGATTTAATCAGAGGCCATCTATATTATGATAGGTAGAGTTGTATACATTCAGTATACTTGGTTAGTCCTCTTGATATATATATAATATTTTTACTTATCAAAAAACTTTTATGACAGATATATTGCCATTTGGAGTCTTGCTCACACAATTTCTTTTAGCGAAAGGAGCGGGCTAGATGCGTTTAAGCTTGTTTGAGAGCTGATTGGACTGATCAACTCAACGACCTTGTCTCGTAGTATTGGAAACTCCAGATTTCGTATTCATGCACCCACTATAGAGGCGATTGACACTCAGGGAGGTGCACAGGGCGTATCGAGTGAGGCATCTACACAAGGTGCATCACGCATTGCTACTCGTGAGGAGATTGCAGATATCATGCATGTAGAGATGTGCACACAGACATCAAAGATCATTGATGCAGTTTGGGTCGCCTTTGCAAAGACTGAGTCGAAGCTCATGTCTCAAGTGACAGATATTAAGACACGCCTTGCTGGAGTGGAGGCAATGCTACACAATCTAGCCCAGTAGTGTATATCTTTTATTTGCATTAAATGTGCTTTTTTTTATGGACAATCATGACTATTTGTATTTTGTATAATTAATTTAAATATTCAAATAGTCATACATTATATTCCTGCCATACATTATATTTTTGGGATGCAATTAATGTAGTGTTTTTATTTTTAGTGTTTGCTAGATTGTATATTTTTAATTATTTTTTTTTTCATTTTACTTACCATTCATGATAATATAAAAAATGACACTATCTTTAAAGTAATATTTATTTGACTAAAAATCTTATTTAACATAAAATAAATCACTAAAATATTTTTACATTAATTACATAAAATTAATTTATGAATTCGTAAATATTTTATATTCCGTTCAAACAGGTTTAAAAAAATCTCCGTCAATTTTAATTTAATTTCCCACCAAACTCTCCGTTCGAATGCATAAATGTAGTGTTCGAACGAAATATGCGTACTTCAAAAATCTTGCAACCTTCCTGCCAAATTTTCCAATTAAATCTTTCTCGTTTGAACAAACTAGTTGCGGTTTAAACGGTTTTGAACTTTTTCCGGCAAAATAAATTACTTCCCCGCCAGGATTATTATTTGAACATATTATAAACCATTTGAATAGACATTAATTCCCTGTTTGAATGGATGTTTTGCCATTCGAATGGGTTTGACTTTTTGAGACGACCTAATTCTTCATAGAAGATCTAGTTCGAATGGATATTTAGCTATTCAAATGTTTTTATAAATTCATCCATTTTTTGAGACTTAAATTTCGTCTCCAATAATTACTTTTAGGGATGAAATTTAGTTCGTCCCTAAAACTAAAATTTGTTGTAATGCTTATCATGATAAAAAAAAATATTACACCATCTACATTCAGATTTAGGAATTCTGGAGGAGGAAGTTGCCATCTTTAGCTGTGTGCTTGGGACTTGCTTCATTTCATTATGAAATTTTTGCATCGATAAGGCATACTCTATCACCTAATTTGGGACCAGGCAAACTTTTCCATGGATCATCTTATTTCTTCTATACCAAAATGCCCATGCAAGTAGAACAAAGATTGTCAGCTCATCTCTTGTTCCCCTTTCCTTCATACTTAGAGCCACTTCCTTCAGAGTCATATTCTAATCTACATCTTGTATTAACGAGACATATCTAATCCAATAATCACGATTGCTTGGGCAGTGCAGTAAGGCATGTGGAAAATTCTTCATGTTGTCCTTGCAGAAACTGCACTTTTCATCAACCTCAATGTGTCTTTTACTCAGATTTGCAAGTGTAGGAAGTCCATTGTAACACCAGGCCCACAGACGAGCCCATTCCACCTATAAAATTGCATCTTTTGACAAGTGAGTTTCTCTTTCTCTTTTCCCTCTCCTTCTTTATCCTCAACTGTTTCTCAGTTATATCCCCCCATGTTTCTCTCCTCCCTTTCAACTTCCTACTTACCATTTCATCCCTCTTTCACGCCACTCCACTTCAATTTTCCTCTCCACAGCTGCCTTTGCCTTTGTCATGCAACACTCCCTCATAACTCTCTCTCCAACTAGTAACCGTTGCATGTAGCATCCCCTCTCTAGGGTATAACCCCATTGCCACCATCCCGACTACACCACGTGCTGCCACCCACTGCCCCTATTGGTCGCTATTGCACCGTGAACCACCAAAAACAGCCCTGACCCAGCCTTTATTTTTGCTTCTCAAAATAGAGCAGCAAATGGGTTTTTCCCACGCCTGTAGTTTTAGCAACCAATGGTTGTTCAGCCACACCCTAGTTGTGAACCACCCTCATTCATTTGACCACCACCAAGCCCACATAAACCACTGGCCTAAACACCAAATAGTTGCACCAAGAAACCTCATGAGCAATTGTTCACGTTTGAAAGCTGTGAGGCCTAAAAATCCATTGGCACCCTATCGTAGTTCAGGCCTCCAACACCATAAGGCCACCGCCTAATGGTAAGGCCACCCTCCTTTATACAACAGAAAAGCATGTTAAAAACTATTAAGAACAGATAATGAAATTGAGAAGAAACTGATTCTCATTGATTGAACTTTCGATTATACAAAGGTCATATATATACACATCACAAAAAAGCAGAAAAGTAAAGAGCTACTGAAAAGTTAACTCTTGATTATCTACACAATCAATTCAGAACTTTTATGGATAGTATGGTCGAGGCAGCTTTATGCATCATGTCCCTCATACTTCTTTGTGTGCAACCATGTATTTCCTTAGTTGAGGTTCCTCTTTTTTGTGCCATTCTTTTCTTCTTTTTGCTGCTGCTACTATCTTTTTCTTTCCATGTATTGCAGTATGCTTTATCAGCTTTATTCATCTCTTGAGTGCTGCAGTGTATTTCAGGTATGCTTTGGCTGCTGTCTTTGTGTAGAAGTAGATTGCATTTTGTTTTGTCACATTGTATTCTGTAAGACTCCCCCTCAAGATGGGCATAGATATTAACAATACCCATCTTGGATAATAAGCACTAAAATGTAGAAGTTGATAAGGCCATAGTGAAAATATCTGCCAACTGAAATTTTGAAGACACATGCATTGGTGTGATAATACTAGCCAAGACTTTCTCTCTAACAAAATGACAATCTAGTTCTATATGCTTGGTTCTTTCATGAAAAATTGGATTCTTTGTAATGTGGTTGGCTGCTGGGTTATCACATAAGAGGGAAGTAGATTGTGCATGGTCAACATTAAATTCCTTTAGCAAACCGAGAAGCCACATGATCTCACAACTTGTAGATGCTAGTGCCCTATATTCTGCCTCAGCTGAAGATCTAGAAACTGTTGCTTGCTTCTTAGATTTCTAGCTTATCAATGAGTCTCCATTGAATATACAGAACCCTATGACAGATCTGCTTGTTCGGGGCAGGCAGCTCAATCAGAATCACTATAGGCCCTTAGATGTAAAGCTGATTTGGATGACAAGAAAATGCCTTGACCTATGGATCCTTTGAGGTACTTGAGAATCCTATAGGCTGAGTGCAAATGAAATTGTGGTCTGTCCATGAATTGGCTTAGAAAACTTACAGCATAGGTGATATCGGGTCTAGTGATGGTTAAGTAAATTAACCTTCCAATGAGTCTTCTATAAGCTGTAGGATCTTGGAGGATTTCTTATATGGTGTGACTCAATTTATAGTTTAGTTCAATAGGTGTGGAAACTGTCTTTGTGCCAAGTAGACCTGAATCTTCTAATATCTCGAGGGTATACTTCCTTTGACAAAGGTTAATTCCAAATGAGGACCTAGCAACTTCCAATCCTAGGAAATACTTGAGGGGTCCAAGGTCCTTAATTTTGAACTTGCTGTGAAGGTAAGATTTGAGTGAATCAACCTCTTCTTGAGAGTTACTTCCAACAATGATGTCATCCACATAGACTAAGTGCTATAAATCCATTGGGACTGACCTTTGTGAATAAAGAGTAATCAGATTTTGATTGAAATCCAATGGCAGTGAGTGAATTTGAAAACTTTGAGAACCATTGCCTTGATTCTTGCTTAAGTCCATAGAGAGTCTTATTTAATTTGCATACCAAGTTCTCCCCCTCAATATGCTTACCCTTGCTGTGATAGCTTGGAGGTAATTGCAAATAGATGTCCTCATGAAGGTCTCCATGTAGAAAGGCATTGTGAATATCCATTTGAGTGAGGGACCAGTTTTTAATGCCTGCTATGGCAAGGAAAACTTGAACTGTGGTGAGCTTTGCAACTGGACTAAAGGTTTCTTGGAAGTCAAAGCCTTCTTTTTGAGTGTAGCCTTTGGCCACAAGTCTAGCTTTGTGCCTTTCAAAAGATCCATCTGATTTCAGCTTGGTCTTATAAACATATCTACAACCAATTGTAGTTTTGTTCGGGGGTAAGGTGGTGATAGTCCATGTGTTGTTTTCTTCTAGAGCATCGAGTTCAGCTTTCATGGCATCTTGCCAATGCTTAAATCTAATAGCTTCATTATAGGATTGGGGTGCATGAAGCAATCAAAGTGAAACAGAAAATGACTACTGAGAATGAGAGAGATTTTTGTAAGTTATGTAATCATGAAGGGGATGGATTATGGAGGAGGGAAGGAAGAGTTGAGATGCTGCAAGTTGGCAATGATATTGATGAAGATATGTAGGCTAATTCCTATTTTTGGTGGACCTTCGAAGAGGGAAAGGGTCAGGATGAGGTGAGGGTGCAGTAGGTGAGGGAAGGGTGGAAGGGTCAGTTGGTGAAGAAGGTTCTTCATTAGCTAGTGAGGAAGGTTCTTCATCACGGTTGATTGAGTGAGAGTTTGAGAGGTTTGGGGAAAGGAGAAGATGTCATCTGGTGGTGTAGGAGGAAGGACCAGATTATTTGGGAAGGAGGACAAGTAATTTTCTGAAGGGAGCTAGATTTGAAAGGGAAAATGGATTCATGAAAAATGACATTTCGAGAGATGAGGTAGAGTGAGTTTCAATGTCATACAGATTATAACCTTTGACATTAGCAGCATATCCTAAGAAAATGCAAGGTTTAGCTATATGTTCAAATTTGGTTCTGTTGTGTTTGAGAGTGCTAGCATAAGATAGATAGCCAAAGACCCTAAGGTGAGAATATGAAGATGGTGATGAGAAAAGCATCTCATATGGGGACTTATTGGAGAGGAAAGGTGTGGGGATTCTGTTAATGATATAGGCTATTGTTAAGATAGCATCTCCCCAAAATTGGATTGGCAATGATGCTTGAAAAAGAAGGGCTCGGGCCACATTTAAGAGATGTTGGTGTTTTCTCTCAACAACACCATTTTGTTGAGGGGTATACACGCATGAGGTTTGATAGATGATGCCATATTTTTTGTAAAAATCAGTCATAGCAAATTCAAGTCCATTGTCAGTTCTGATTTGCTAAATGTTTTCGTTGAATTGGGTTTGTATGAGATGAAAGAAAGATTGCAGGAGAGATCTTGTCTTTGATTTCTGTGACGCCCCGACTCCCAAGTACAAAACAACACGGGAATCGTGACTTCAGGATGATGACAACATGGGTCACACATCCCAACGATAAGTGCTCCAGTGTGTGCAACGTGCAACCAGAGCACCAAAGAGTTGCAGTGGTTAAAATAAATAAGTCTACTAAGTACCAGAATTTTATTCAATATAAAAATTATCCAAAATAAATATCTGAAATTACAGCAAAAGTCAAATATATAAACAAGTGAGAAATAAATTCCATAATACAAATTGACAATAACCACATGTCACCTCCTCCAAGGAGCCGATCCCACAAGCTCCACAACATCACCTGCACCAAAATCTACAGTACCATAAAATGGTACCGCAGGTAAGTAATAATCCAAACAATCTCCAAGATCAAAATACATTAATGCTACCAACCATACATGTATATGATGTACTATGCACCAGATCCAAAATATCATTTTTTCCCGAAAAATGAATATTTTCCAACACACGCCAAAATCCCATTTTGGCCCAAAAACATAATCCGTCATTTTTCCAGAAAATGATTTACACAAAAATATTTGTCAGACACTGTAGGCGGGACTCTACCACCATCCCTGCTTACCACCATCCCTATCGCATGCACCGTAGGTGGGAATCATAGGCGGGACAACACCACCATCCCTACTTACACCATCCCTACTCGTACACCATAGGCGGGAATCGCAGGCTGGACTATACCACTATCCCTATAGTTCCTTTCCACACAACACAAAAACCCAATAGAGCACTGTAGGCGGGAATCACAGGTGGAACTCTACCACCATCCCTGCTTACCACCATCCATATCGCGTGCACCGTAGGCAGGAATCGTAGGCGGGACTATACCACCATCCCTGCTTACCACCATCCCTACAGTCTCTTTTTTCTTTAAATCACATAAAAACCCAATTTTCCATAAATACATGAACATGAATGCAATTACACGAAAATCCAGTTTTCAATTTACAAACATGAACATGCGTGCACATGCAATGTACCAGACCAACAACAATATCCAATAATCAATTCCAATAACCAAACACAACTCCAACCTCCAATCCATCCGACCCCCAAAACTCCTCGGACTCAGTCCGGCACAACCAACCAATCACAGTAATAATAAATGAGTTAACACAAAAATATATTAAAATCTCAAAAGATGTTTGGGAAAATACTTACAGCGCTATATAATAATTTTTGGAGGATCACGGGAGGACTGGAAGCACCAAAACAGCAACTTCATAGTGTAAAAACACTCTGGCCGAAATACACAATATACCCAAATTCCAATACGGTCAAACGAAAGTTAGTGAATGGTAGGGTAGGGCCTATGGAAGGTGGTGAAGCTAATGGAAGTGACGGTTGGCCGTGGGTGGCGGCCGAAACGGCAGTGGAAGGCTAAAAAGGCCGAAATGGAGATGAGCTCGTGGAGGTGGCTCTGGCAACGGATCGGAGCCGAAATTAGGTGGGTTAGGACGGCAAGGGGCCGGTGATGAAGTGGTGAAGAGGTGGTCGGACGGCGGCGCTGGAGCTCAAAACGTCGTGCGGCTTAGGTGGTGCGTGCGTGCTGTTGCCAGCGAGGGAGGGGCTGAGATCAGAGGTGTGGAGTCATCGGCAGCTGAGGGAGCTTTTGGGCCGGGCGGTGAGCTACACGGTGGTGGGTGGCAGCGGCTGGGAGGAGAGGGCCGAATGCACAGGGAGAGAGAGAGAGGGAAACAGGAGAGAGAGGGTCGAGCGGTGAGGAAGAAACCGAAAGGAAAAAAGAGGGAAAAAGAAAAAAAAAAAAAAAAAGGAAAAGAAAAGATGAGGGAAAAGAAATGAGGTACAATCCTCATAACTGGGGTCCCAAAAATGATCCAACGAAAAAGATTTTAAAACCATAAACTAAATAAAATAATTCAAACTCAGTGAAATATTTAATTAAAACAATAATAATTTTAAAACCCATAATCTAACTAATTTAAATTAAATATCAATTTAAATGCAAAACAATAATTAATATCAAGAAAACATATAAAATAAATAATTTTCACAACTTAAAATATTATAAAATAATATTTCAAAACTCTCTTAATTTTAAAACAAGAGAATAAATCCTTAAATTAATTAAAATAATCATTCATTAAAAATACACTAAAATACAGGGTGTTAAAATTTCAGTTTCATTAGGAAAACCCAAGTAACTCTAGAATAATCATCCACAATGGTTAAAAAATAATGAAATCCTTGAAGGAAAGTATGGGAGTATGGACCCCACATATCACAATGAATTAAATCAAAAGGAAATGAACTGCTTGAAACACTTGAAGGGAATGAAAGTTGTTTCTGTTTAGCCAAATGACAAACTATACAATGAGATTTATCTTTGGACTTTACATTAGGTACATTAGAATGAATTGAATTCATTCTTTGAGAGGATAAATGTCCTAATCTGCAGTGCCATAAGTCAAAATCTTGATGTACAGCAGCTTGGTTGACTCGAGTTAGACTAGATGGGCTTGAAGATGGAATATTGGTGTTGTTTGGTGGTGAAGACATCAGGTAATAGAGACCAGCATGGACTTTAGCAAGTCCAATCGTCATCCACAAAGAGAGGACCTGAATGAAACATAGATTATTTAAGAAAAAAAAGACAAGTGTTTGGCCTTTGAGTAAGTTTACTGATTGAGATGGGATTGAAAGCAAAAGAGGAAACACACAGGATATCAGTGAGAAGAAGAGAGTCTGAAAGTTTAACAGTGCCTATGTGTGTCACTTGAGCTTTTGTACCATTTGGAAGTTATACAAAGGCTTGAATGCAGCAGGAAGAATAAGTAAAAAATGAGGTGGAGCACACCATGTGATCAGTGGCTCCTGTGTCCATGATCCATGGCATGCTATGAAAAGTATCATGCTGATCTTGTGAAAGAGCATTGAGTTTATCATGACTTGTGACGTTGAAAAGAGAGGGGTTATGAGAGATGCTAGGATTGGAAAAATAGTGATGATTACTTGCTAGATTGGAGTGAGATGTTGCTGAAGGGGAAGGTTCTAAGATAATTGGTGAGGGTTGCACAAGCGGTGGCAAGAGTGGTTTATTGTGTCCCAAGGTCAGTTGAGGGAATTGAGCATTGATAAGAGCCATGAGGTGCTGTACTTGTGCTTGAGAGATGGTTAACTGAGAAGTGCTTGGTGCAGGAGATGCATGGCCTGCAACAGCTTGATCCACAATGGAACCATCAAGAGCAACCTAGTTTGCAGAGTAAGCAGCAGATTTTCCAAAACCATTTCCAAACTTAGATTTGGTGAATTTGAAAGTGGGTGGAAACCCTATTAGTTTGTAGCATTTCTCCTTTGTGTGTCCCATCTTCCCACAATGTCCACAAACTAAATCTGTTTTCTCCTTTTTTTTTGAGAAATTTTGATAAGCAAGCAAGGCAGATGGTTCTATGGTAGGAACAACTTTGTTTCTTGCTTGCCTTTGCCTCTCTTCTTGTAAAATAAGTGAGAAGGTCTTATCTAGAGATGCAAGGCACTCAACAAGATAATTTGTCCTCTAACAACATCATAGCTATCATTTAAACCCATTAAAAATTTGAAAACATAGTCCCTTTGCTGAACTTCGCCAATATTCTTTGAAGCATCACATGTACATAAACAACAAGAGCAACAAGGAAGTGGTCTATAGCTATGCAGTTCTTCTCAAATGGCATTAAGTTGGGTGAAGTAGTCATTTATAGAAAGATTGTAACACTCCGTATTTTAGTGTATTTTTAAAAAAAGATTATTTTAATTTATTTAAAAAATTCATTCTCTTGTTTTAAAATTTAAGGAGTTTTGATATATTATTTTATAATATTTTAAGTTGTGAAAATTATTTTTTTAATGGATTTTCTTATTAGTATTTATTGTTTTGCATTTAAATTGATATTTAATTTAAATTAGTCTATTTTTGAGTTTTAAAATTTTTATTGGGTTAATTGAGCACTTCATTAAGTTTGAATTATTTTATTTAGTTTATAGTTTTAAAATCATTTTCGTTGGATCATTTTTGTGACCTCGAGATGTGAGGGTTGGACCTCATTTCTTTTCCTCTTCTTTTTCTTTTCTTTTTCTCTTTTTCTTCCTTATTTTCCTCTCTTTCCCGCGCTACCCAGCCCTCTCTCCCTCCTCTCTCTCCTTTGGCCAAACACTTCTCCCCACCCAGCACCGCCTTGTGCCGCTCATGGCCGGCACCGCCCCTCTCCCTCTCTTCCCCAGCTGCCGACGACCCCACCACCGTGATTTCAGCCCTTCCCTCGCCGGCAATAGCCCGCACGTACCATCTATGCAGCACGGCGTCTTGAGCTCCAGCGTCGCCGTTCGGCCACCTCCGGCCACCACTTCTTAACCACATCATCTCCGGCCCTCCAGCAATCCTTTAGACCCAACCCACGCCTCGATCCATCGCCAGAGCCGCCCGAACGAACACCCACTCCGATTTGAGCTTCTCGGGCTTCCACCGCCGTTTCGGCCACCATCCATGGCCAAAGGCCACTACCATTAGCTTCACCGACCTCCATAGACCCTACCCTACCGTTTCCAAGTCTTCGTTTGACCCCGTGTAATTTTGGGTTCACTGTGTATTTCAGCCATAGTGTTTTTACACTGTGGAGTTGCTACTTTGGCGCTTCCAACTCTTCCGTGATCCTCCAAAAATATTTTTATAGCGCTGTAAGTATTTTTCCAAACATATTTTAAAATTTTAATATATTTTTGCACTGACTCATTTATTATTACTGTGTTCTGGTTGGTTGTTCCGGACTGAGTCTGAGGAGAATTTGGGGGTGGATGGATTGAGGACAAAGTAATTGTGTGTTGGTTATGTTGTGATTTGATGGGTTGTTGGTTATGGTTGTTGTGGTTTGGTATATTGCATATTGCATGCATGTTCATGTTTGTAAAATGAAAACTGGATTTTCGTGTAATTGCATTCATGTTCATGTGTTTATTGAAAAATGGATTTTCACGTGAGAAAATGGAAAAGAGATTGTAGGGATGGTGGTAAGCAGGGATGGTGGTATAGTCCCGCCTGCGATTCCCGCCTACGGTGTATGCGTAGGGATGGTGGTAAGCAGGGATGGTGGTGTTGTCCCTCCTGCGATTCTCGCCTACGGTACACGTGGTAGGGATGGTGGTAAGCAGAGATGGTGGTAGAGTCCCGCTTGTGATTCCCGCCTACAGTGCTCTATTGGGTTTTTGTGTTGTATGGAAAGGAACTGTAGGGATGGTGGTAAGCAGGGATGGTGGTATAATCCCGCTTGCGATTCCCGCCTACGGTGTACGCGTAGGGATGGTGGTGTTGTCCCGCCTGCGATTCCCGCCTACGGTACACGCGGTAGGGATGGTGGTAAGTAGGGATGGTGGTAGAGTCCCGCCTGTGATTCCCGCCTACAGTGTCCAATAAATATTTTTGTGTAAATCATTTTTGGGAAATGATATTTTTGGATCTTGTGCATGGTACATCATATGCATGCCTGGTTGATAGCATTAATGTATTTTAATCTTGGAGATTGTTTGGATTATTACTTACCTGCGGTAACATTTTATGGTACCATAGATTTTGTTGCAAATGAGGATGATGAGCCTTAGGGATTGGCTCCATGGAGAAGTGGCATGTGGTTGCTGTTGTTTTGGATCATTGGATTTGTTCTCCATGTGTATATATATTTGGTTTTTGCTGTATTTCTTGTATAACTGTTTAACTATCATTATACTGTTATTTTGGTAATTTTGTATATAAAAATTCTGGTACTTAGTGACTTATTTATTATTAACCGCTGCGTATTTTATTGTGCACTTTTTACTTGTTGCACACACTTGGCACTTGTCATTGGGATGCGTGACCGTGTTGTCATCATCCTGACGTCACGATTCCAAAGGCTTTTTGTACGTGGGAGTCGGGGCATCACAAAGATGCCCTTGAACTATGCCATTGAGTTTGTGTTAAAGGTGATATATCTTAGTTTCATCAGGCTATGCAAAACGTTCTTTGAGTTTATCCCATTCTTGTTTAGCTGAAGTCATGAAGAACACATTAGAGGCTATGTCCTTTGAAACTAAATTTAAAATCCAAGCAAGTAGGATGTTGTTGCATCGTAACCAAGATACATAAGAAGGATCTGCAAGGTCAGGAGTGGAGATGGTGCCATCCAGGAAACCTGACTTATTTTTTATTGAAATGGAGAGAAGGAAAGATCTGCTCCAAGAAATGTAGTTGGAGCCAATCAAGTGTGGTGAAACAATGACAGTGTTTGCATTGCCACTGTGATGCAAGAAAAAAGGGCTATTTGGATCTTCTGTATGAGAAGAAGAAGAGGAAGATGAGGAGACCATAGATTGAATAGAGGATGATTAGAAATCAAGAAGGTATTGTAGGAAATTACTCCTCTGATACCATGTTTAAAACTGTTAAGAACAGATAATGAAATTGAGAAGAAACTGATTCTCATTGATTGAACTTTCGATTATACAAAGGTCATATATATACACATCACAAAAAAGCAGAAAAGTAAAGAGCTACTGAAAAGTTAACTCCTGATTATCTACACAATCAATTCAGAACTTTTATGGATAGTATGGTCGAGGCAGCTTTATGCATCATGTCCCTTATACTTCTTTGTCTGCAGCCATGTATTTCCTTAGCTGAGGTTCCTCTTTTTTGTGCCATTTCTTCTTTTGCTGTTGCTGCTATCTTTTTCTTTCCATGTACTGCAGCATGCTTTATCAGTTTTATTCATCTCTTGAGTGCTGCAGTGTATTTCAGGTATGCTTTGCTTGCTGTCCTTGTGTAGAAGTAGATTGCATTTTGTTTTGTCACATTGCATTCTGTAAGAAAGCATTAGGAAAAATTCATATAACAAGTGACATGTTACAAAATTTCCCTTTTCCAAGTTAGTATTGATTATAATAATTTAGTATTTATGGTCTATTATTTCCTTTTATAAATCAAGAGAATTAGATGGTTGGGGGTGGAGAATATATTAGAGTTTAATAGATTAAATAGGAGAAATTACGTGAAAATCATAAGTATTTGAAGAGTGATGATGTGTTTGGGTTATGACTATAAGCTAAATGAAGTCTAGGTTATTTAATTATTTTGGGTTTTAATTAGAAAATGCGTGCTTAATTAAATAGTTACGTACTATTGAAAATTTATGCAAATTACGTGACTAGTTTTTAGGAGACGATTGAATTTCGTTTGACACGGTTGTGGAAAAAAATTCAAAACAGTTAAAAAGTCGATGTAAGTGAGGTTGATTTGTGAAAAATATGCATGATATATTTTGAAAAGAAATGTAAAAACAAAATCAGCTTTGTGCTATGTATTACTCATGAAATATGTACAAAAGAGAAAGTATATTTTGACATTACTAGTATAGACATGAGCAAAAAGTTTAGTATTATGTTTCTAAACTGTGCAAAAAGAACGAACATGAAATTTAAAAACTTGTACTTATTATATGAAGATGCTTTGAATTTGTTTTGATATGTGAAAATGATATAAATCTGTTTAGTACTTCGTTTGATATGAAATGACATCTAAAAAACTTTTGGCAAGACATTCTGATTCTGTATCTGATTTTACTTCTGGCTCTGATACGATGGTTCTAATTCTTTTATATGGTTGGTACCAACATCTCTAATATGAGTAAACACACTTTGGAAACAAAGTGGTTTTTCTACATTGTCTTTTTTGTGCACATTCAGGGCTCTAAGAATGAATAAGGGGAAGATTCAGATTTGGATACTACTTGATTTGGCTATCGAGAATAACACAATCCTGCCACGAGGGTTAAACATGGTATCTGATATGATATGGTGATATGATATGATAAGATGATGATATTCAATCATGCTATGCCAATAAATATGAACAGTTGGAATTGTCACTCTGATATCCTAATAACACATTTTTGAGATCTACATATTGAAACTTAAATGTTTTGTTTATGCATTTTGAACTCTGTGAAAAGGGAAATATTTACATGCTAGTATATGTTCTCTACTTATTGAGTTGTTAATAACTTACTCCTTATCTCCACAATATTTTTAGATATTTTGGATGTTTCAATTAAGGATCAAGAATAGAAAGCATGGGTAAGGCTATAAGAGCATAGTAGATTAAGCATAAAAGGATGTCACGGTTATTGGAGAATTTTATTTAGTAAATTTGTTGTATTTTGATGACGTGGTATATTGAGAGGTTGACGCTTATATTAACAATTTGTAGTGTTCCTAGTTAATTATTTGGAGTAGTTGAGTTAAAACAGTGAGATCTATGCGTAACTGAGATATTGGAGATTATATCTATACTGTGAGATATGATTTTAGGTGACGGTTCGTAACTTTCCAACCCCATCCGGGACCAGATCTCCATGCAAAAATTTTGACCTTGTTGGGAATTATCAGCTTCCATAAAACAAGTCATAGTGCTTGCTGTCTTCATGCATCAAAAGTTTCACCTTGACAGTTTTCCTGGCTTCCTTTAAAAAAGCGATAGGCTTACACTGAATTTACCACTCTTTTCCTGAGCCTACATCCATTTATCTTCATGAATACTTGGGCTTATAATAATCAGTTCATGAATACTTGGGCTTTATCTTCATGAATACTTGGGCTTATAACAATCTTCAAAATGTCAGCTGCTATATTTGGATTGTAAAGAGCTCTAATTTTCCTTATATCCCACCACATAGTATTGTAGTCAATCAGTTTCATCCACAATCTCTTCATCAGATGCAGTCTCCGCACAATTTGATTCCATATTCAGGGTCTAATGACCAGGAAACCAAATCTCTTTCCATATCTTAACAAATGTTCCATTCCCTATACTCCATCTGCCTCCTTTGATAAGTAGGTTTTGGCTTCCCAAATACCCCTCCAAGTATAAGAGGGAGATTATTTCCTAATGAGGCTTCAAAGAAGTTTACTTTTGGAAAATATTTAGCCTTATAAATTTTTTGCAGCATACTTCCTTACTCTTGCAAAATTCTCCACCTTTGCTTAGCCAATAGAGCCATATTGCAAGTTCTCAGATCTTAAAAGCCTAGCCCTCCTCTGAATTTTGATTCACACATTTTTTCCCAACTGACCCAATGAATCTTCATCTCTTCATTTTTTTACCCCCACCAAAAGCAGCTATCAAGCAACCTGCAACAGCTCATGGCATAGGTTGGAATTGAGAGTGCAACAGCTTTGATCAAGACTTCTCGTCCCTCTTGGGAAAACATCTGTTCCTTCCAGCTCTGTAGCTTCAACCATACCCTATGCTTAATCTAAAAAAAGGCTTGAGATTTTGGCTTGCCAATCACTTAAGGCAAGCCTAAATACTTCTCATATTGTTGCACCTGACAACCACCCCACAGAAGCATGATTGCTTGTTGTTTTTCTACTGGTACATTTCTATTGAACACCATAGATGTTTTCTCTTTACTAATATGTTGGTCTAATGCATTTTCATATTACTGCAGCAACAACTGTAATCTTTTGTTTGCCTCAATGTTAGCTTCACAAAAGATGATCCTATCATCTGCAAAAAGCAAGTGGTTAATACATGGAGCTCCCCTACAAATCTGAATCCCTGGGATGGACTTAGTGCAATCTGCTTTTCTTAAAAGGCTAATAAGACCTTCGGTGCATAGTAAAAATAGATAGGATGATAGATGATCTCCTTGCCTCAGCCCTCTAGAAGGAATTATATGCCATGTTGGTTCACCATTAATCAATATAGAGAAAGAAACAGTATGAACACACTACATTATCAACTGGATCAATCTATTATCAAAGCCCAATTTTTGCATCACAGCTTCTAAAAATGCCCATTCAACTCGATCATAGGTTTTACTCATGTATTATTTCAGAGACATAAAGCCTTGTTTTCCTTTACTCTTATATCTCAAATAATGGACCAGTTCATAAGCAATCAATACATTATTTATTATAAGCCTTCCAGGAACAAAGGCACTTTGAGAATCAAAGATAATATGAGGAAGTACAACGTTTAATCGATTAGCAATTAATTTAGAGATGAGTTTGTAGACAACATTGCAAAGGCTTGTGGGGCAATAATCTATCACTTTTAGATGAGTCTTTTTCTTAGGCACCAAAGTGATGAAAGTATGATTTATGGAATGAGGGAACTCACTAGAGTTGAGTGCATTAAGAACTGCTGTAGAAACAGATTTTCCTGTAATATTCCAGTATCATTGGAAAAATATTGGGGCCATGCCATCAGGTCCAAGGGCTTTTGTGGGGTTCATTTGTTTTAGAGCCTTCAACACCTCTTCCTCAGTGTATGCTTTAACTAGCTCCTCATTCATGTTGCTTGTCACTTTTCTTTCCAGGTTCTCCAACACTTCAAAAGATCCCCTCTAATCAAAGGTTGGGGAAAGAGTTTTGAAGTAATCTATTATATTTTTATCTCTATTCTCCCCTCTTGCCATTCGCTAAACTCATCTTGTAATTTCTGGATTCTGTTTTTCTTTCTTCTTTGTGAAGTTTTTGCATGAAAATTGTAACACCTAGGCCTAGCCAAGCCCACTTTACAAGATTTTTGGGTTTATAGTTATGAAAAACCATTTGAGATTGCGAGTGAAAATTTTTGGAAGAGAGTTTGGGCCTAAGATATTTTTGGCGGAATATACTTTTTCAATAGGTTTGATAATTAAGTTTAAAATCTTTTAATGGACCAAGTGGATGTTCACCCGAAAAATTTATGTGACAAGTGTATTTTTTTTTAGGTAGAGTCGAGGCCCAAAACTTAAAAAAAAGCCCATGCAATAATCCCAAACATGATCCAAATAGTGGGCCAAATATGTTTTTAGGCTAAAGAGCCCAGGCTCGTGAAAACAAATCCAAACTTCACGTTGCACAGTTTCACACTGTTTTTCATTTTTCATACACATCCCTCCTTCCTTTTTTTTTAGGTTTTATCTATTTTCTACTTATAGCTTATATAAATGTTAGGCATCCTCAACCCTAGATTAAGTGCCGCTCGTCCTCCTATTCATTGAAGTGTCAAACCAAGATCTCCACTCCGCTGTCACTAGCGAGGACCCTTGCCGCCAACTGCTGCCTCCATCGCGATCTCCTCGGCACCACGGAAACAACCTCCATCACCCTCTGTTTCCTTTCACAAAAAGCAGAGTGTGAACTGCTTTCGTGACCCACTGCACCCCCTAGTGGTGCCGCCCAATTTGTCCACCCCGTGTGAACCTCAGTCCATACCTCACCACTGCAGCCAGCCATCGTTTTTCCGTAAAACACCAAACAGAAAGCCTCAGTTTGCATCCAATAAAACATACCACCCCTATTTTTACACCATGAAATAGAGGAGTGCTTCCACCACCTCGTGAGCCAGCAACCATTAGTTGAACACGCCAACGCCGCCACAAGGAAGACAGAACCACCCTCAACCACAAAACACACCGACCAAGACAACCCCGTTGCCACCGCACACCACCTCTCTCTCTGCCTCACTCGCTCTCCCTCCCGCTCATCCCTCTCTGCCTCTCTTGCTCTTGCCGCCTAGCGTAGACAGCTTCGCCTCCACACACCCTCACTAGCTTGACAACTGTGCCACCACGGTATTCCAGCCCAGTCGTCGCACGCGGCCCTTAACTTCTCCTTGTGTAAGTCTCTGTCACCGCTACACTTCTGTTATTTCTGGGTTTCTTTTTTGTATTTCTGGTCACTGCTAGTTTTCCTCATAAGGTGTGTGTATATATATATATGTAAATTGTTAACTTAATAGTTGAGTACTATTACCAGTTTACCCTTAGTGTATGTTTTAGATATATATTTTCAGATGAGTGGTCTATTTGGGTTTATGTTTAAATGGGTTTTCTCTTAAGTCTCATAAAATATTATATTTGTGTAGATAATATTTTAATAATATTGTTAACTAAAGTAAGTGAACCTATTTTTAAGAGAGGAGTTTTTCATGGCGTAGTTTATAAGATTTTGTTAAAGTAGTCAAAGTATTCTATTAATTTATAATACGTTGTTGGTATTTTCGATATTTTAAATATTAGTATTTACTGAGTTTCGTAATTATCCTAATACTTGTTCGATTAAATTCTTGACTCGGTACAAATTTGATTAAGTGGATATTGATGGTTTTGGAAAATGATGGTATTTTTGGAATTATGAGAATTTTAGGTTTTGAGTAATTAAAAATAGATCATTTTAGAAGTTTAGACTTAAATATCAAAATACGTGATTGATTGAAAATTTATGAAAATTTATGGATTATCTTATAGGTGACGATTAATATTTGTTCGGCATTGTTGAGGAAATTTTTGAAAAGTAAGTTTAGGTAAGTGGGGTTCCTATGCTAGACTTTATATGAAAAACTAGCTGACGTGGCATAGGTTAGAATTTTCTCGGGTTGGCGATTGCCCTAGGGTTTCATGCATGGTGATTCCTACTGCCTCGTCGACTTCCTTGATGGGTCAGGCTTGTGTTGTTGATTGAAAGATTTAGGAGATCGTGGGGATGAAGATCCAAGGTGCTGGAAAGATTGGTTCTACGGCAGGGAGGTGTTTTGCCGACATTATGGTGAATAGGCCTCAACTGTTACCGATCATTGATCTTCCGTTTAGAGAACAAAGATTCAATGATGGTGAGATGTTCGTTCTATTCTCTAAGGCAGAGATTAACAAATTGGCATAACCTTTTCGATTTTCGGTGGTGATCAAATTCCTTCATAGACGGCCTTCCTTGGATCATGTTAAGGGCTTCATTTCAAATCGTTGGAGTTTACATACAATGCTAGTGGTGGGACAATTGAGAAACCCTCAGAATTTATTGGTGAGATTGACGAATGAGGAAGATTTTGTGGCAATGATGGCGAGGGTTACTGCAAAAATTCAAGGTGTCCCCTATCGAGTCTTTCATTAGACTCCTGGTTTTAATGAAGATGAAGATTCTCCCTTGGTGCCTGTTTGGATCTCGTTACTCGGTTTACCTCTAAACTATTTTAACTTGTCAATGCTTCAGAGTGTAGGAGGTAGATTTGACGATTTTTAAGCTTGATAATGCTACAGTATGTGTGACGAGGCTGGAAGTGGCGAGAATTTGTGTAGAAATGGATGTTTCTAAACCTTTTCATCACCATTTCTAGTTGGGTCCACTAGGACTAGAGTCAGCCATTATCAAGAGATTATTTATGAATCAATTTTGACGTTCTGTGGATGGTGTCATAAAGAAGGGCATCTGGAAGCAAAGTGCAGGTTTAAAGTTAAATCTATGGAGAAAGGAAAGGAGAAGGCCATGTTTGGACAGTGGTGGTACCAAAGAAAAATCCTAAGGTTGAAAAGAATATTGAAAAGGCTGTTGCGCGCCAGTCGAGAAGGGAAGCGATTCTAGCAGAATTTCGAGTTCGCAAAGGAGACTTGTTGCAACATTCAAAAGAGATATTTTTTGCAAATATGGATGGTGTAATGTTTCTCAACAACATTTGAATCTTGAGCCAGACACTGGGACGATTTTGAATGGGAGGGAGGAACCAATGGATGAAATTAGTGTCTTGAATGTTGGTAATGATATGGAACCTCGGGAAGTCTCTCCTCTGATGGAATCAAAAACCTCTGACAGTTGGTTTGATCAATCTGAGAAGGAAGCAACTATGACAGACTTTGATGAGCTTAATGAGGGTGTTCCGTCTCCCAGAAGTTTGTTGAGAATTATAGATGAAACTTTGGCCTATGAATTGTGTAGAGATGAGGATCGGGACGTGGAGGGAGAGGAAGGAAGTTTTGAGTTGAATATGTTGCCTGGTTATTCAATGTCGGATAAGGAAGCTGAGGATGATTTAGAAGAGTTGGTTGAGTAATGCTATGAGTCGGATATTGAGGTAAATATTCCATTAAGATATCTTCGAGGCATTAAAAAAAAGAAGTAAGCTTTTGTAGCTCCTGATAGAGTTACACATTCCCACAAGCATTATTAAATAATGACTATTCTAATATGGAATATTAGGGGTGTTTGTTCATCAAAGGCTAGATTGCTGTGTATTATCAATAAACATAGGCCATTGGTGATGGCTTTATTAGAACCTTTTCTTTCTATCGATAAATTCAAACGTTGGGCTCGATTGTTACGTCTTCCAAATTTTTGTCATAATATTGAAGCTGGAGGTAAAGTGTGGCTCTTTTTGGCAGAAGGTATTGCATTTGATTTGGTCTCCTTGATGGATCGCATTAACTGGATGGTTTTCTTATGATGGTTCCCGTATTTTGGCCACTTTTGTTTATGTGAGTTGTTTCCAATTGCAGCGTCGTCTTCTATGGCAATATCTTTGTGACATTGATGTGAATGGTTGTCCTTGGTTTCTTGGGGGAATTTTAGTATTATTCGGGAAAGGAATGAGAAACTAGGTGGTTGATTTCGATCTGATCGGCCCATCAGAGAGTTCAATAACTGTATTCAAGCTTGTGGTTTACTTGATATTCCATCGTCTGGGTAGAGGTTTTCTTGGTGCAATGGGAGGTTAGGGGGTGGTAGAATTTGGGCTAGGCTTGATAGAGCGCTGGTAAATTCACAATTCTTGACTCTTTTGCCGATTGGAGAATGGAACATCTTCCTAGAACATCCTTGGATCATTCTCCTATGATCACAGATTTATTTCATCCGAACCAAGGTGTGTCTCGACCGTTTTAGTTCCAACGGATGTGGTGCTCTCATTCAAAATTCCTGGAGGTTGTTCGTGAATGTTGGGAGGAACAAGTTATAGGCTGTGCTATGGTAAGGGTGAGCTAGAAGTTAAAAAAATTGAAACACGTTTTGAGGAAGTGGAATATTCAAGTCTTTGGAAGGGTCGAAGTGCAACTAAAAGCAATAAAAGAGGATTTAAATGTTTTGGAACAGAATGTGATATAGAGTTTTTCACATGAAGCTGAGGTTGACTTGTTATTATGCAAGCAAAAACATCTTGATTTTTTACATTGCCAAGAAATTATGGGATGTCAAAAGTCGAGAATTAAGTGGCTAAAAGAAGGTGATTTGAATACGACATTTTTTTCATGCATCATTTAAGTGCAAACGGAAAAATAAAATGATTCATATGAAGCTGGATGATGGGTGGATTCTATCTTCGGTAGATGAGGTTCACATGGGTGTGGTAAATTATTTCTAGGAGTTATTGCTGACATCGGCGATTAGTGCAGATGAAGAGGCTATGTGACTTCTGACTCCTGTCATTTTAGCTGAGGAGAACTTGATGCTTTGTAGGCAGCCTTCGATGGAGGAGGTAAAGATGGCTCTCTGGTCTATTCCTCAGGATAGCAACTCGGGACTGGATGGTTTCTTGGCAAGTTTTTGCCAACATTCTTGGGATATTATCAAAGATGATTTGCTAAGTATGGCAATTGAATTTTTTGATGGCATGCCACTTTCTAATTTTTTTGGGGCTACAAATATTGTGTTGTTACCAAAAGTGGAAGCTCTTGAAAGTTTTGCAAAATTCCGTCCAATAAGTTTGTGTGATGTGGTATACAAGGTGTTATAAAAAATAATGGTAAACAGGTTAGTGTCATTAATGGGGAAATTAATTTTTGAGGAGCAATCGGCTTTCTTGAAAGGGCGTAGTATTTTTGATAATATCCCACATCACACATTACTCAGGAATTGGTTCATGATATGAATTGACGTGTTCGATGGGGAAATATTATGATAACGGTGGATATGGCGAAAGCTTACGATAGGGCCAATTGGAAATTTTTGATGGAAGTCTTGAGGAGATTGGGTTTCTCAGAAAAATGGAGGGAATTGGTTTTCAATTGTATCTCTTCGTTGATGTGTTCTATCATGTTGAATGGGTTGCCTAGAGGCTTTTCCAAACCTTCTCGGGGTCTACGTCAGGGAGATCCGCTATCTCTATATTTGTTTATCTTATTTGAGGAGCTTCTTTCTCGCATGATTGGAGAAGGATTTACCAAGGGGATTCAGGCATTTTCTTCTTCCGGGGGAAGGTTAATTACTCACTTGTTTTATGCAGATCATCTTCTCTTGTTTGCTAATGGTGGGAAAAGGTCCATTCAGAAAGTTATGGCATTGTTGCATTCTTATGAAACTATCTCGGGTCAACTTGTTCTCAAGTTTGATTTTTTTTTTTCTCCTATATTCAATGGTGATCAATAAAAGAGTATACGTACGTCAAGTGCTTTTAACGATTCAACATGGTTTTATGATTTTCTACTGCCAATCAAGAGCGCCGACAAAATTATCTGTCTTCTCTTTTTTGTTTAATCACTTATAGTTTGGGATTTGATTTCTGGGTTTAGTTCAACGGCCTGCTTGATCCGAGGGATATTATTAAATTTTTAGTTCTATTTTACTTTTTATTTTGTTTAGGACTTTATTGTGTTAAGTTGTTTAAACATGATTTTTTTCAATGATTAGTTTTAATGAAATATATAAGGTAAATGAAACAAGACAAAATGTTATAGATGAACGGAGATAACATTTTTTTTTTAAGAAAGAGCCGAAAGTCACCTGTCTAATAGTGACTCTGTCTCAAATTTATTAAAGCCCATCACTTAGGTGGAGGAAACCATGAGTACAGATCAATCACATGAGGAAACCAAGTTTCCTAAAAAACCAAACCAGCAAACAAGAAATAATAACCCAAAACAACAATCAAACCCCACAGTAATACCTCACTTCCTGTGTAAAAGAATATATGGAAATCCCACCTTTTCCAATCTAATAATGCCTTTAATAGGAGAAGGAAGTTCCGAAGATGATGACCAAACTCTAGAGGAACCTAGTGCTCCAAACTTTGCAAAACCATCTACTGTCGAGTTCCCCTCTCTAAAGGTATGAGAATAAGAAAAATTAATCCCATTTAAGCGACTTTGAATTTCCTCTCAAAAATCTTCCATATACCAAAGACCACATCTTTTGTTCTTTAGCCAGTGAATAACAAGCGAAGAGTCCAAGTTTGTTTTGCTTGTTGAGCTAGCCTTTACTCTTCGCAATCCATCCAAACAGAAAGCTCAACCTGAGAAACAACCAGTTCGGTCTCCACCTCTTCAGAGTGAGCACTTTGCAAGCTCTCCTCTAAGCCCCTTATCCGGTCCTCAAGATTCACAATACGCTTATCAGTTCTTCCAAACACTTGCTTGTTCCATAGACGCAAAGCAACCTTCACACGTTTAAGCTTCATGACCAAAGATTCCAGCTTTGAGCTCCCACCCTCTTCTCCATGCCAAGCCTGTGAGACACAACTCAAAAAGTGATCATGAGAAACCCACATCTGCTGAAACTTGAAGGGAGGGAATCCATACGATTCCAATTTTACGTCCAAAAAAACTGCATCGGTGCATGATCCGAAGAGGTCCTGTGAAGATATTTCATATGTGCATCAGGGAATATATCAAAGGCTATAGCATTAAGGAAAACACGATCCAAACGTGCCCAAAACCACCCTTCCTCAGCTCCAATCCGCCACCAGTGAAGCCCCTCCAGCTCATTTTCCAATTTGATCTTTTTGGCCTTCAACCGCCACTCATGCCGCCACCCATAGCCAAAGACCACAACCATTAGCTTCACTGACATCCCTAAGCCATTCCCTTGCAATCTCTAGCCTTCGTTTGTCCCCATTCAAAATCTACCATTTTGAGACTCACGGACATAGTGCATTCTGCATTGTTTGATTGATGTGTCGCCACTTTTAGCACCTTTGTGATCCTTTAAAAGTTTTATCATAGCACTGTAAGTATTTTCCCAAAGAATTTTTGAGATTTAAATGTATTTTTTTTGCGCTAACTCATTTTATTGTGATTTGGTTGGTTTATGTTTGGACCATTTTCTGGAAAAATGGCAGTTTTTGGCGTGCGTTGGAAAATAACCATTTTCGAAAAAAATGAGGTTTTTGGTCACATTTGAGTTTCGCCATGTGTATGAAGTTTTGTTGGTTGCATTAATACATTTACGCGCATGTTCATGTTTGTAAATGAAAACTAGATTTTTCCCATAATTGCATACATGTTCATGGGTATATTTAAAAACTGGATTTTCATGTGAGAGATGATTTTGAGTATGATTTTCTACTTATAATGATTTTGATATAGTTATGTTATTTAGTTTTATAAATTATAGTAAGATCTCAATAGTAAATAAGTTAGAATTTAATATTCTAGTCGGAGTTATTAAGTTGGATATTGATGAGTTTAGAAAGTGAAGGTGGTATTTTAGGAATTATAAAAATTTTAGGTTTTGAGGAATTAAAATAAGTTATTTTAGCATCTGAGGCTATATTGAAATTCCTGTTTGATTGGAAATTTACGGGAATTATGTGATTATGTTATAGGTGATATTATTTTTTGTTCGGCATTTTTTGAGGACAATTCTGAAAGCGAAGAAGTCCAGGTAAGTGGGGTTCCTATGCTAAATTTGCTTAAAAAGAAATAGACTGAGGTTGGTTTGTAAAAATGTGCATTTTGTTTTAAAAAGAAAATGTGAAAAACAACCTTAGTATATGTTTTGCATTCATTCATGAGATATGTATGAAATAGAAAAAAAATGCTTTTGACATGAAAAGTGTAGACATGAGGAATATTTGACATGTTTCTGAAATATGCAAAAGAGCGAATATGATATCAATGAGATTTTTATACATGTGATATGAAATGATTTGGATATGTTTTTTATAAAATGGAAACGATACGAATATGAATAGCACGTGTTTTGATATGATATAGATATGAAAAACCTTTGGCATACTTATCTGTTTGATTCTGATTCTGAATATGGTTCTGATATGATGATACTGGTTCACGTGATATGGTTGGTACTAACATAATATGATATGATATGTGTGCACCCACTTTGGGAACAAAGTGGTCTTTTATGTATTCTTTCCTATGTGCAATCTCGAGGTTTCGAGATTGAAAACAGAGAAGTTTCACAATATGATACTGCCTGGTTTGGCCACCGGGGATAGCACAACCCTATCACGGGAGTTAAACATGGTATGTGATTTGATACGATACGATATAATATGATATGACCAAATGAAGACATTCAGTTATATTGTGCCAAAGCGTTTTTTAATATGAAAATGGTCCTTGAATATAAAACGGATCTTTGAATACGACCAGTTGGTTTTTGAATATGAAAATAGTCTTTAAAAATGAAAGGTATTTTTAAAAATGAATAGTTGGTCTTTGGGTATTAAAAGATTGAAAAGTCGTTTTGATTTTCTGATAACACGTTTTTGCTCTGCATATGAAAATGAAATGTTTTGTTTCTGAATATCGAACTTTCTGAAAAGGCTCATGTTTACATGCTAGTATATGTTCTCTGCTTACTGAGTTGTTGATAACTCACCCCTTATCTCCATAACATTTTTCAAATGATTTTGGATGGTGCGGCTGGGGATCAAGATTAGAAATCGTGTATAAGGCTAATTGAGCATAGTGGATCAAGTACAACGATGGTATTTTGGTTATTGGAGATTTTATTTGATACTTCAGTTTTGCTCTGATGACTTGGTATCTTGTAAGGTTGACAGGTTATTTTGAGATTTTTGTATAATTTAGATTAACCTTATTGGAGTAGTTGATCTGAAACAGTGAGTTGTATGTGTTATTGAAAACATTTGAGTCTATAACTTATATGGTTGAAATGATTTTGAGTGACAAGAACTAGCTCTCCGACCCCTCCAGGACTGGGGAGTTACATTTCACCCTTGGTAGTGGAGTTGTTTCAAGGACTTCTAAGAAACAAATTCACATCACACAATGGAATTTGAATTTGTAGCCTTGCGACATTGGGCAAAGAGGAAGAATGACTGAAGAATTTTTTATTTGACGTAAAGTTGTGGCCAAAATCGATGTTAACCAATTCTTTGCATTGTGATAGTGAAACTACTATGTCTAGGGCTTATAGTAAAGTATATAATAGAAAATTTAGATATATTAGTTTGAGGCATGAATATTTCAAGCAAATAATAAGTGATTGTATTATTTACTATTTTATATGTGCTGTCAAGAGCATGGCAGATCCTTTCACAAAGGTACGCTCCAGAGATTTGGTAACTAGTATATCTAATGGAATGAGTTTGAAACCTTTCTTTTAAAAGTCACTTGTAATAGGATTTCAACCTTATACTATTAATAAATTGTCTAAACTTTAAAGGGTAATAACAACTTACAGTTCAATGGCTGAAATAGCACTAAAATTTAATTTAATGTGAGAATCCAGATGGTTAGTGCTGGCTATTACGCTAAATGAATGATGAGTGTTATGCTCTAAGTTCAGTTCAATAGTTGTATAAGTGTCTAAAGTAACAGAGACATAAAAAGAACTTTACCTATGTGAATATAAGAGATGGGGACAACTTCTAGTAAAAGTTTAAGGTTTATGTTTGTAAATGTTCAGGAATACCAAGATGGAGTACATAGATTAGTTCAAACTAATTTGTGAGATATCTCGTTAAAATTTGTGGGAATCATGTGTGATATTTCCGTTCTTAACGTATAAAGTCTTGGTTTAAATCTGGACCACTATTGATTTTGTTAGAAATTTGAGATATTTGGAAGGTTCAAACTAGTCAAAAGATTACCTTTTTGTATGCATGAGGATATCAGTATTTGATTAAAAATTGAATATCACAACCTAAGTGGGGGATTGTAATATTTATTATAATTTGTGATATTAAATATATGAATTTTAGAAATATTTTTAAAATAATTATATATTATATTTATTATTAATATGATTTTTAGAGTCTACTTAAAAGTTATGAATTATTTTGGAAAGAGGAGACTTTATAGAAAGTGTATAAGTTATGGGTTATGGTTGTAATCCATCGGCTTAGTGGAAGTGAAGCCATGGTAGACCCAAAGGGCAAGGTTTCATATCACACCCAAGTCAATAAATGATTTTAATGATTTAATGAATGGATGGGCATCCCTATCCCTCTACATGGGCCTGATCGTGCGGCCTAGCAGCCCAAGGTGCAAGGCAACAAGCGCAGGCAACGAAAGGAAAAAATTTAAAATCCTCAGCGCATCTACTTGGTCCAACGTATGCGTTGTTTGGGATCAGGTATAATTTACCTATTCGGAACAT